>CAUDMG010003060.1:0-25000 GCA_958450375.1 Homarus gammarus
CATTCATCAAAAGTTTTCTTTTCTCTGGGAAATATGTAATACTTAATGTGCTCTCTGTTTGGGATTTGAGCATTGCTGGTGCACCTGTATATTGCACAAACTACCATAATTGTTGTACACTAATCCTGGGAGCAGACGCGGGTACACTTGGAGGTCACTAGACGAATCGTGTTTACAACAGTGACGTCAGCGAGCTGTGCATTGTGGGTAAAACAAGTGCTCGGAGAACTGTCCTTACCAGTATTTTATCCTTGGTCAGGACATCCACAGCAGTTTTCGATTCAGCGGGGAGTGGTAGTGCTCTTGCCGGCACTGACGAATGATGCCTTCTTTGTCTTTAATTAGGGAATTACCATCGCCATGAGTAGTTGGGCCATACATATCTTCAGTGGAATTGAAAGATTGGCACATCTTGTGTTGACCCGCAAATTTTTGCTTATCACACACTTTATTTTTCCACCATTCGTCCTTTAGATCTCAAAGCTTGCACTGGGCCATCTCTTTCTTCTGCCAGTAAATGAAGGCAGCACGTTTACCATTCACGAGTACGTAAATTTCCTGATTATTTTCATCAAACCAATCCTGGTGTTTTCTTTTGATCTGGCCGAGGGTCTCTGCAGGTTATTGTGACGACAGCGTCGAGGATACCCCATTCGGCGCTCGGATTTAGGTTGATTGTTGTTGGTTTTTTTATCAGCACATCGTCGAATTGTTCTCTGAAAACATGTTCTACCACTTGATCCTCCTGTCGCTTGGTGTTAAAACCTCTTCTGGAGGCTTGTTGCCTTCGCCGTTTTGAGGCAACGTGTGGGGAGAGTTTGGCTCTGATGATCCAATGATCAGTGTCACAGTGGTTTGAGCAAAGCATGGCTCGGATGATGAGAGCATATTGGCGATCTCTTTTTCTGACAATGATGAAGTCAATGAGATGCCAATGTTTGGATCGTGGGTGTTGCGAAGGACCCTTGAACTCATCGGCCTGCCTAAACAAGGTGTTGGTGATAGTGAGGTGGTGTTCAGCACACTTACTGAGGAGGAGTTGGCCTTTGGGATTACACTCGCCTACTCTATTTCTCCCTATGGTTCCCTGCCATAAGTCAGCATTTCTGCCAACTCTGGCACTGAAGTCACCTAAGAGCCCAACCTCATCTTCTCTGGGGACACAGGTTAGCAGTCTAGCACTCCGAGATGTCATCCTCTGCATACAGTGTTGGGGCGTATGCACTGATGAAGAAAGCATGATGTGAGTAATTCAGTGGGACTCAGGGCATCATGCGGCGCTCGTTGATCCTAACAGGCATTTCAGTTAGCCTATGTAGGATGGATTAACAAAAGGCAAAACCAACTCCAAATGCGGTTTCTCTCTGCAGCAAGCTAACCCTTCCAGATGAAGGGATGAAGGTATAGCCAGACCCCCGTTCTGTGAGTCGACCCTCGTCTGGGAGCCGGGACTCACTAATGGCTGCTATGTTGATGTTATACCTTGCCAGGTCTTTTGCCACAAGGGCGGTTCTTCTTTCAGGACGTTCATTTGTGCCAGTATCCAGAAGGGTCCTGACATTCCATGCAGCGACCATAAGAGGATATATATATATATATATATATATATATATATATATATTATATATATATATATATATATATATATATATATATATATATATATACTGTATATATATATATATATATATATATATATATATATATATACATATATATATATATACTGTATATATATATATATATATATATATATATATATATATATATATATATATATATTATATATATATATATATATTTTTTTTTTTTTTTTTTTTTTTTTTTTTATGGTGACCTTACTGGGTGAGGTTGCCCAGTCAGGTCGATTTTTTTTTAGGCAGGCTATGTTTAGGGCACCTTTTATAGCCCCCTCCCCATGTGGTGTGAGCAGAGTGGCTCCTGGAAAGGGCTGCTCAGTTTTACAGATAGGACCGGATTGCACTGCAACCTAGATCCCAGTGAATAAAAGACCATCTTATCTGCGCCGCCTATGTGCAGAGTTGTGATTAGAGACTTCTGGCAGTCATCTTTGCCTGTCCCCGTCGCCACTCATCCGTCGCCATAGAACATTTGGGGGTATAGAGGTTTTGATGATGATGAGAAGTATGATGAGCTGGATGATGGCTGCGCTTGAGGTGATTTTTGTGGTGAGGCTGGAGCGCAGGCTGCAACCACACATCTTGGCTCTCCTTTTTCCTGATCCAGTGGTGCAGCTAGCTGCAACAACTGGGGAGATGGCAAATTGCAATGGACTGCCGATAGCCCAGGTTTTTGGGGTTCACCTTATTAGCCTGTCCATCTTGCATTGCCTTTATCCGCCGGTGTAGTCGTTGGGTTCCCATGTTGGTCACCTCTTCCGCCTATACTGCCGTTGGGGTCTTACTGGAGCTCTGTAAGCATGTCTATCTGATGAGGGGCTCCACCGCAGAATTTTCGTTCCGGATTTTCTTCCATAACCATATACCTAATAAGGTTAATCCACAAGGCAGTGGGGTAGTTGTTGGTAAGTGCCAAGGGCGTCTCTGCATGCCGGTGGGCCTATGCGCCGTACCTCTGGGGCCCACTGCTGCTCCGAGATCCCCTGTTGGTCTAGCCTGGGGCCACGAGGCACCCAGTTACCGTGTGTTGCCACGAGGAGCCTACAGCCGGAGTCTTGATAGTGAAGAGGCTGCGCACTGCCAGGGGAAGACTTACGCAAAGCTGCTTCCCTGTTCACCACGAAGTCTAGCCAGCTGCGGTAGCTGATAGCGAGAGGAAGCAAGCAGTGCTTGCACCTTAACACTAATAAAATACTGCCACATTACACGCATTACACTGCCCTGTGTAGGCGCGCGCGCACGCACACACACACACACACACACACACAACAACAACACACTTAAATGCAAAATGAGAGAGAGAGAGAGAGAGAGAGAGAGAGAGAGAGAGAGAGAGAGAGAGAGAGAGATCCTCCATAACACATCCTCTTAAGAGACCCAATTTATGACTCGCCATACTTGAGAATGAATCCATAAATCCATGCAGCTGATGCCTTAAAACGTTTCCCCGGCGACTAAAACGTTCCCAAGACAGAGGCAAACGTTCCCAGGCGCTTTAATACCCTCCAATTTTCCACTCGAGGGTGTGTGATCATCCATCCTCTCAGCTGCACCTTCCCTTGGGCCGCTGGGCTCCTTCCAAGTGGCTTCAAGTTTCTCCAAGATCGTAAGTTAATTTTTCTTGTTTAAGATAAGTCATTGTATCTCGGTAACTATATGTACAGTATATCAAGTGTATAATTTTTCTCTTGGGAGACACTGATTTTGTCTTATACCGAGAGATGAGGTTGCTGGACTGTGTCTCGTTAGGGGGCAGTGTGGATGCATTACACAGTGTACTAAGTCTTCGGTACACAAGTAGGCAGCATGGCCGGTACCGCACTCGACCGCATTCACTTCCCAAGATGTAAACTTAGGGACCCATATACAGCTGGGTGAACTGGGAGTGTCCGGGGATCGAACCACCGACCCTAACCGCTCTAACCTAAATCAACCAGCATGTTACCTACCCATTAGGATTGTAGCCTAATGCAAATTAAGCTCATTTGTACTGTGATGAATTGAATTACATTAGACTAGCTTGAGGCTAATTTGGTCTTGGTTAGGTTAGGTTGGTCTTTCTAGTAGAATAGTTATGGAAAACATTACGATAAAACACAATAGCATGTTAATGTGAGAATTAGTTCATACTACTACTACTACTACCACTACTACTACTACTACTGCTACTTCTACTACTACTACTACTACCACTACTACTACCACTACTTATAATAATAATGATAACACAGGAATAACAACAAAAGAACAATAAAACAATACAAATAAATTAGTTACAAGGAACAAGAAACAACAATAATAAAAAACAAACAAACAATAATAAACTAAATAAAAAAAAACATTCGAGAAAAATTAATAAAAAGAATAATAATAAAACAAAAATAAAGTAAACATGAAGAAGAAGAAACACTAACGATAAGACATGAAAAATGGTTGATAAAGTTGACGAAGAAAAGTAATGGCGATAAAACTTGAATAAAGAGAAAACATGTGATGAATAAGGGAATAAAATAATGATGATAACATAACTATAAGGAAGAATGAACAATAACAATAACAATAATAAAAAAAATAATAAATAAAAAAAATTAATAAAATAAAAGCCATTTGATACTAAAAAGCAAAAAAAAAATATTAAAAGTAACAAAAAAGATAAATTACTCAAATTCGATAACGCGGGGAATAAAGAGGAACACCAATAACAGACACAATAAACAGTAAATAGCACTTAACAAAAATATTAACACTATAAGAAACAGGTGGGGGGGGGGGAGTCATGAGGTGGTCTATCTTGGGTTGTCAGACTTTTGTATTAATATTGGTTAATTTACATAGTGCTGCTTATTATTGTTATTATTATTTACTACGATGGAGTTAGTGAGCCGCCCAGGTCCTTGTGTGGAGAAAATAAATAACAAGGAGACATGACCTAACGGGGATACAGTTGAGGCCAAGAAAGGCACAATAGCAATAATAGTGTAAAGTAATGGAGTTAAAAGAAACAGTTTACAGCCACCACAAGTTTCTTTACGACTTGAGGAGAGTATCTTAAGGCCTTTGTGCCCTTCTTCCTCCCAAAACAATAGTGCCGTTGAAACAGGAGGACAACGGCATTCAAAATAAGAGAAGATTAAACAGGAATGTTTTTAAAGGTCGTTAAAACAGGAGATGATAACTGTAAACAGGATTTACTGTACCTCAATGGCAACAATAGGGTACCACTGGTGGGAGAACCATATTACTGTTAACAGGACCACATTGCTGTTAGCAGAAACATGACACTGTTAACAGACCATCAGTAACCACAACTCCCACCAATTTAACTCCCAGAAAAAACCTGGGTTACCTAACGACCATCCAGGCATACATACGATCCTACATTAACTGCTTACGTGTAGTTACCCTAATACTATCCTTCTTGACCTGACTAATGGACATTTTTAGGCACATGGGGGACATTTTGTTAAATGCATAAAATTTAACCAGTGACAAAATCGTGGCCAGCCTAGTTTTGTCATGAATTATATAGTCACAGACTGCACACCGTCTCTTAACCCTGTAGAGGGCAGCTGGCACTAAGGTATTTTATTCTGGCATACGACAAACGATTTTTTTCAGCTGAGAGAAACCGTCACCCCTAAAGGGTTAAGTGTCAAATAAAAGTTAAAGGATATGGCATTAACTGACCCCCTGAAGAGGGTGCTGCCTGCGACAACCTGTCCCTGCAACCCACTTCAGCAGGCTGTTAGCCCCAGGTACACGTCACCTAACCCACCAGCTTCAGCGCCTAATGGGGTGGTTGTTCCCCCAAAAGCTGGGATGGAGGGAGTCCTAGGCAGGCCATCTCTCACAGCCACATGGTCAGGGAGATACTCGGCTAGAGAGCTAGCAATCTTTATCTATTAACAGCCATCTGAAGTCACTAACTAGCCCAGGTGTTGACTCACCTGAGTAAGTGGCCGTCCCTCCTACGGGCGGGGTTCCAAGGGGAGTCCTCGTAGCGGTAGCCGGTCTTCTTGATGAGGGGCGCGCACGAGCACGAGAGCTTGTTGCCCATCCTGGCCGGGGGGGCCTGCTGCCGCCTGCCGCCTGCCGCCCTCACTGCCACCTGCCTGCCGCCTGCCGCCCTCACTGATGCCTGCCGCCCACCATCCTCACCACCACCACACTACCGCCACACCATCTGCCGAGAGAATGGACATAGGTTAGTATTATCACCGTCTGTTGGAACACAACAAATACCCATACAAACTAAAGTTACGAGACACAATATGGCTCATAGAGGCAGCTGCTGCGGTACGCCCGGCCAGGGACACTAGACCCGGGCCAGGCAGCTGCTGCGGTACACCCGGCCAGGGACACTAGACCCGGGCCAAGCAGCTGCTGCGGTACACCCCAGCCAGGGACACTAGACCCGGGCCAGGCAGCTGCTGTGGTACACCCCGGCCAGGGACACTAGACCCGGGCCAGGCAGCTGCTGCGGCACACACGGCCAGGGACACTAGACCCGGGCCAGGCAGCTGCTGCGGCACACACGGCCAGGGACACTAGACCCGGGCCAGGCAGCTGCTGCGGTACACCCCGGCCAGGGACACTAGACCCGGGCCAGGCAGCTGCTGCGGTACACCCCGGCCAGGGACACTAGACCCGGGCCAGGCAGCTGCTGCGGTACACACGGCCAGGGACACTAGACCCGGGCCAGGCAGCTGCTGCGGTACACCCAGCCAGGGACACTAGACCCGGGCCAGGCAGCTGCTGCGGTACACCCGGCCAGGGACACTAGACCCGGGCCAGGCAGCTGCTGCGGTACACACGGCCAGGGACACTAGACCCGGGCCAGGCAGCTGCTGCGGTACACCCAGCCAGGGACACTAGACCCGGGCCAGGCAGCTGCTGCGGTACACCCGGCCAGGGACACTAGACCCGGGCCAGGCAGCTGCTGCGGTACACCCCGGCCAGGGACACTAGACCCGGGCCAGGCAGCTGCTGCGGTACACCCCGGCCAGGGACACTAGACCCGGGCCAGGCAGCTGCTGCGGCACACACGGCCAGGGACACTAGACCCGGGCCAGGCAGCTGCTGCGGTACACCCCGGCCAGGGACACTAGACCCGGGCCAGGCAGCTGCTGCGGTACACCCCGGCCAGGGACACTAGACCCGGGCCAGGCAGCTGCTGCGGTACACACGGCCAGGGACACTAGACCCGGGCCAGGCAGCTGCTGCGGTACACCCCGGCCAGGGACACTAGACCCGGGCCAGGCAGCTGATGCGGTACACACGGCCAGGGACACTAGACCCGGGCCAGGGTTTAAAGGTCCATTAAAGGCAACACTCCCTAAAAAATAATGAATTCTTAAAGAATATACATTTACTGTATGTCAGTTTATAGATTTCACTGAGGTAATAAAATTCTATAATTTATAAATAAGTGGAATAATTCACCAGGGGAGCCGCTCTGACAGACACTGATTAAGCCAGATTTTTTGAGAAATCGTTACAAACTGGAAGGAAGCATCAAGTTTGTTACACATAAAGCTCAGGGGAGAATTATTCAATTTAGAAGGAATGCCACAATATCGGGCATTAGGATGACCTTGAAAATCTAGGTCAAGGTCATGATCATTGCGAGCGGTTAATGTTTTAAATATTTATTAATTTCTTATCGTTATCAGGTGACATAAGCTTCACCTTTGGTACCACAACTGTATTAGCCCCTTAGTTCTTATGTAAATGTCAGGGCAGTACATTGGGTTTATATAATCATGTCACCCCCTGTAACGTTCCACTGGCTATGAGGTGACACGGTCACATCACGTGATGGGTAAGTTCCTTGAGGCGCGGCTCAGAGACAGTTAAGGTCAGCATTTAAAAGCCGGTTGCCTGCGGATTGTCACTCAACACCTCACACCAACCGGACATATTTAGAAGAGCTATTTATTATAGCCTCCGTCCTCATCTTAACACTCATAGCTACAGTGATTAAGCTACGGTGATAGACACTTGGAACTGTATTTTTTTATATATTTTTTTTAAGGGATTAGCCCACCTGGGCACAGGTCACCGACCGACATCAGGGCCCGGGGGGCGAAAATGTAATAGTAATAACATTAAAGAACCGTAAAGAAATACACAAATGAAAAAAAGATCAAAAGTGAGAAACAAAATATGTATGTTGCGCTGTCAATAGTAAGAGAAACAATTGAGACCCTGCAATTGTGTGTAAATGAGGCAGAAAGTTAGATCAGCAACCTGAGACTTGGTCACAATTTTTGTGATGCCATATAGCAGCAGGGTCTACCATTAGACAACACATTATGCTTCCAATATCTTCCCAGGCGGTAGTACCTCCCTGTTTGGTAGCTGCCTACTACTTACTACCTACCTATCAATAAATAGATAACAGACAATTGGGTTTCGCTACTAAAACCCTATATAATATACATGATCCAGCCTCATTAACCCAGAAGGAATCAACGGTTAAAGGGCCAGTTCACAACTACTTTTACCACATATTGTATTTAGAAAAGTTCCCACGACACTTGTGGAGGGAATGACCACCATTTGTTAGGTCAAGGTTATGTTTAGGGGCTGCAGTATATTTATAGGTAGTGTAGTGATGAAATGCTATTTTTTTTTTTAACAAAGGGTGTAGTGATTTTCATGTTTTTTTATTGCATGGTTCCATCACCTTGTACATTTAAAACACAATAGTTTAGTCTATCAGCAAACTATAGATCAAATTACATGTGCGTTACTAAATTGTCGGTAATTTTCACAACACTGAAGACTGATTTAGATATAATGCTTCTTGTGTTCAGTGTCTCCTCTCTCACCAGGGTGTAGTTGAGGGATGTTTTACCAGTTATAATAATCAAATAAAAATTTTTACCTTCATCAAACTAACATAAAATTAATAATTATTTTTGCACGTAGAACATAAAAAATATTGAACTAAAAATTATTTCACATTACGTGATATAATTACTGCAGTTTATGCTAACGCCCACCTGTGATAATAACTGAGAAACCTGCACTGAGCAGATCAGTAGTGTCCAAGAAACACTTGAATAAATATTCATGAAAAAATCTATTACTATATGATATTTTTATATAAGCAACACACAGGTACAAGTGGTTTTATTTACACGTGCCAATATAAATACTAACTACATTAAAAAAAAAAAAGAAAAACAGTTTTAAAGAGTTCCTTATTAAGTAGAACTAATTATAAAGCAGTTTGGTAGATCACGGTATATGCAACATTAAATATGTCTTTCACCAACTATAATAATAATAATAATAATAATAATTAACGGTTATTAATAAAGTTCTGCAGCCTCAAGGCTGAAAATATTAATTAGACAAAAATGACTTATTACATACAAAGACATGGGGTGGGTGGGTCGTTTAACAAAAGTTTTCATTACTAAAAGAAGAAGGACTAATGATTGAACATACAAATTATTATAGTTTACAGTTGATGGCCCGGGCCTGGGCTGGTCATGGAGACACCAGATAGTGTGGTGTTCACGTGGTGTGGTAACTCGTCCTTGGGTGTTGATATGAGGGACCTCACGTGGTCATGGAGACATCGGGTGGTGTGGTGTTCATGTGGTGTAGTAACTCGTCCTCGGGTGTTGATATGAAGGACCTCACGTGGTCATGGAGACATCGGGTGGTGTGGTGTTCATATGGTGTGGTAACTCGTCCTCGGGTGTTGATATGAAGGACCTCACGTGGAGACATCGGGTGGTGTGGTGTTCATGTGGTATGGTAACTCGTCCTCGGGTGTTGATATGAAGGACCTCACGTGGTCATGGAGACATCGGGTGATGAGGTGTTCACGTGGTGTAGTAACTCGTCCTCGGGTGTTGATATGAAGGACCTCACGTGGTCATGGGGACACCGTGTGGTGTGGGGTGGTGTCACAGTACCTCACTCTGCTCGGTGATGTTGTGTTATCTCGTAGTCAGGTGCATAGCGGGTCGGTCCTCTGTTCTTCCCAGAGTGGACGGAATAGAACCTCGTGGTCAGAAGATGGTGGTTAGTTCCCTGGGGTGCTTATCTCACTGGTGGGTCACGGCTCTCACTGGTACTGTTTAGTGCTGAATTCACGGGCTTAAGCACTGTCCATCACTGTTCAACACTGATCCACTTCTTTCCGAAACGAAATTGTCACTTTTGATTATGTAGATATCCCGGTGGTGAGGATGGGTCGGGGAGAGGGACTTGGGGAATGGGCCGACATTGGCCAAGGGGGCCAGATGCGTAGCGGGAGCAGCGCCTGAATAGGTCTTGACTCTACGGTGGAGTGATTGTGTACACATTTTTCTGTGGCTAAAGTAATGATGTACAGTACATGCAATATCCATTCATAGTTCACATGACCCGCGACACTTGCACAACGTTGTACACCGGAGTCAAGTCAGTTTACATTTACAGCGCCGATTACAGGCTGACTGGGCTTAGTGGCCACATTTGATGAATTTCTGTAAATGTAAACTGACAGGACTGCAGTGTGGCGGGTCATGTGAACTATAAATGGATATTGCATATACTGTACATCATTAATTTAGTCACCACCATCACTATACACCTACCACCATTACACCTCCACTATACACCTACCACCATTACACCTCCACTACACACCTACCACCATTACACCACCATTATACACCTACCACCATTACACCACCACTACACACCTACCACCATTACACCACCACTATAATACACATCTACCACCATTACACCACCACTACACACCTACCACCATTACACCACCACTACACACTTACCACCATTACACCACCACTACACACCTACCACCATTACACCACCACTACACACCTACCACCATTACACCACCACTACACACCAACCACCATTACAACACCACTACACACCTACCACCATTACACCACCACTACACACCTCCCACCATTACAACACCACTATACACCTACCACCATTACACCACCACTACACACCTACCACCATTACACCACCATTATACACCTACCACCATTACACCACCACTACACATCTACCACCATTACACCACCACTACACATCTACCACCATTACACCACCACTACACACCTACCACCATTACACCACCACTATACATCTACCACCATTACACCACCACTACACACCTACCACCATTACACCACCACTATACACCTACCACCATTACACCACCACTATACACCTACCACCATTACACATACCACACCTCGCCCCTCATCCTCATCCCAACACACATTTGCAGTAAACTAACTCGTCATCAAAGTCAAAATATACGAGAAGAAAATCACATACGAGCATTTATGATATATAAGTTTAAAGTAATCACTCGTGCCAGGTAACTTTATATACTGTATATAGTACTGTATATATCGTGAATATACTTACGACTTATGCATCCTAGAATTGATTTTTTACGCATGTGGTATTGTTTGTACATTTTATTAATATACAAAACGGAACGAGTGGAGTTATTTGCTGTTTTAGTTGCGTTAGTCACACAGCTGCTGGTTTCCCGCTTTCTATAAATGTGAGCCGACTTAAAGGTGACGTACCCAGGGAGGCGGTGTTGTGCTTTGTAGGAGGAGGGAATGTTCCGTGAGGGATTCTTTTATTATTAGTAGTAGTATTGTTGTTATTAATACTGTAGTCATAGTTATTGTTTTCGTCTTTCCTCTCAAATATTTGTTGTTGTTTCTACGTTATAATGTTCTGTAGTGTGGTAAGGGAGGTGTTGACTCTTACTTTTATTATCATTGTTACTGCTACTACTATGGCTACTATTACTTCTACTACTACACTAAAACTGTTATTATTGCTACAATACTCACGTTACCATAATTACTACTACTACTACTACTACTACTACTACTACTACTACTACTACTACCACCACTACTACCACCACTACTACTACTACCACTATTACCACTACTCTCTTTTCTCCATTCTCTCCCCTTTACCTCTCACTCTGCCTTCCTCCAAGGGACCCTCGCTCCCGCCCTCTCTTCCCTCCCTCCCTGGCAGGCTGGTGCTCCCTCCCACACTCCCTGGCAGGCTGGTGCTCCCTCCCTCCCTCCCTGGCAGGCTGAGGCTCCCTCCCTCCCTGGCAGGCTGGTGCTCCCTCCCACCCTCCCTGGCAGGCTGGTGCTCCCTCCCTCCCTCCCTGGCAGGCTGCTCCCTCCCTCCCTGGCAGGCTGGTGCTCCCTCCCTCCCGCCCTCTCTTCCCTCCCTCCCTGGCATGCTGGTGCTCCCCCCCTGGCAGACTGGTCCTCCCTCCCTCCCTCCCTCCCTCCCTCTCTCCCTGGCAGGCTGGTGCTCCCTCGCTCCCTGCCAGGCTGGTGCTCCCTCCCTCCCGCCCTCTCTTCCCTCCCTCCCTGGCATGCTGGTGCTCCCCCCCTGGCAGACTGGTCCTCCCTCCCTCCGTCCCTCCCTCCCTCCCTCCCTCCCTGGCAGGCTGGTGCTCCCTCCCTCCCGCCCTCTCTTCCCTCCCTCCCTGGCATGCTGGTGCTCCCTCCCTGGCAGACTGGTCCTCCCTTCCTCCCCCCTCCCTCCCTCCCTCTCTCCCTCCTTCCCTCCCTCCCTGACAGGCTGGTGCTCCCTCCCTGGCAGACTGGTCCTCCCTTTCTCCCTCCCTCCCTCCTTCCCTCTCTCCCTGACAAGCTGGTGCTCCCTCCCTCCCTGGCATGCTGGTGCTCCCTCCCTGGCAGACTGGTCCTCCCTCCCTCCCTCCCTCCCTTCCCTCCCTCCCTGGCAGACTGGTCCTCCCTCCCTGACAGGCTGGTGCTCCCTCCCTGGCAGACTGGTCCTCCCTCCTCCCTCCTCCCTCCTTCCCTCTCTCCCTGGCAAGCTGGTGCTCCCTCCCTCCCTGGCATGCTGGTGCTCCCTCCCTGGCAGACTGGTCCTCCCTCCCTCCCTCCCTCCCTGGCATGCTGGTGCTCCCTCCCTGGCAGACTGGTCCTCCCTCCCTCCCTCCCTCCCTGGCAGACTGGTGCTCCCTCGCTCCCTCCCTACCTGCTCCTTCCCTCCTCTCCCTGGCAGACTGGTCCTCCCTCCTCCTCCCTCCCTGGCAGACTGGTCCTCCCTCCTCTCTCCTGGCAGACTGGTCCTCCCTCCCTCCCTGGCAGACTGGTGCTCCCTCGCTCCCTCCCTACCTGGCAGACTGGTCCTCCTTCCCTCCCTCCCTCCCTGGCAGACTGGTCCTCCCTCCCTCCCTCCCTCCCTGGCAGACTGGTGCTCCCTCGCTCCCTCCCTACCTGGCAGACTGGTCCTCCCTCCCTCCCCCCGTGGCAGGCTGGTGCTCCCTCCCTCCCTCCCTCCCTCCCTCCCTCCCTGGCAGGCTGGTGCTCCCTCGCTCCCTCCCTACCTGGCAGACTGGTCCTCCCTCCTTCCCTGGCAGACTGGTCCTCCCTCCTTCCCTGGCAGACTGGTCCTCCCTCCCTCCCTCCCTGGCAGGCTGGTGCTCCCTCGCTCCCTGGCATTCTGGTGCTCCCTCCCTCCCTGGCAGACTGGACCTCCCTCGCTCCCTCCCTACCTGGCAGACTGGTCCTCCCTCCATCCCTCCCTCCCTGGCAGGCTGGTGCTCCCTCCCTCCCTCCCTCCCTGGCAGGCTGGTGCTCCCTCCCTCCCTCCCTCCCTGGCAGGCTGGTGCTCCCTCCCTCCCTCTCTCCCTCCCTGGCATTCTGGTGCTCCCTCCCTCCCTCCCTCCCTGGCAGACTGGTCCTCCCTCGCTCCCTCCCTACTTGGCAGACTGGTCCTCCCTCCACCCCTCCCTCCCTGGCAGGCTGGTGCTCCCTCCCTCCCTCCCTCCCTCCTTCCCTCCCTGGCAGACTGGTCCTCCCTCGCTCCCTCCCTACCTGGCAGACTGGTCCTCCCTCCCTGGCATTCTGGTGCTCCCTCCCTACCTCCCTCCCTGGCAGACTGGTCCTCCCTCCATCCCTCCCTCCCTGGCAGGCTGGTCCTCCCTCTCCACCCCATTCCTCCCTCCCTCCCTCCCTGGCAGGCTTGTGCTCCCTCGCTCCCTGGCATTCTGGTGCTCCCTCCCTCCCTCCCTGGCAGACTGGTCCTCCCTCGTCCCCTCCCTCCCTGGCAGGCTGGTCCTCCCTCTTCCCCCCTTCCTCCCTCCCCCCTCCCTCCCTACCTTCACAGCCTCTCCTCCCTCCCTTCGTAACCTTCCTCCCTACATTCCACAATAAACAGAAGGAGGAGGAGGAAGAGGAGGAAGGGAAAGAAGAGGGGGAAAAGGACGGGAAGAAGGAGGAGGAGGAGGAAGTTATCAAGTAACCCCCACACCACAGGTCCGCCACCCCTCCTCCCTCACCTGAGGTACTTGATTGAAGAGTTCACATAGTATACACTACACTTGTGAGTGCGTGTGGCTACGACCACAAACAGGCACATACCAGCGCATACACATAATATATATTTACGCACTACTATTGCTACTACTACTATGCTGTCACTCGGAATCGAGTATGACGATCATCCATCTATGAAACAATGATATGAGTTATTAAGGATGTCACACACACACACACACACACACATACACACACACACACACACACACACACACACACACACACACACACACACACACACACACACACACCTCCTTCGCTGCTCCATATAAAGAGAGAGAGAGAGAGAGAGAGAGAGAGAGAGAGAGAGAGAGCGTTGGAGGAGAAAATAGGGTCATTATTTCTCCTCTCAAGGAACTTCAAAAGGCTACTTCAAGGAACATGTCAGACTTCCGAAGGAGCAAGTAAAGGCCTTTCAAGGAACTGTCCCATTTAGAAGACGTCCACTGTGGGGCTATTAAGCCGTCTGGACACACTATGGCGGACCTACTGTATACTGAAACTTAAAAGGAAACCGGAACAATGCTGCAGGGAAATATATTTTAAAGGTAAAACTTCCTTACAACTGAACATTAAAAATACTTTGTATTTGCACCTGAAGTCTTCTGTTTTCTATTTAATAAAGTATTGGTGCCAGGTACTGTATCTGTACCGGTTCTTGTATCTTTGCCTGTAATGTTTTAATCATAGGCTCGCTACCTGTATCTGTATCTGATCTTTAAATAATACGTAAAAAAAAAAAATACAATCAAAGTAAGGTATCCCATCTACTCCACGACCTTTAAGATAAAACACGTAACACACATCACCTACTGATGTCTTACAAAAACAACAAGTGTAAACAACGGCTCGTAAGCAATAAGTATCACCAAACGTTGTACCCACAGCAGAAAGTGTTTACCTGGCAGTAAAACACATCAATGATATTTATACTATGAGATGCACGACGCGACGCACCTTAACTGTACACCCCGGGAGAGAGTTTCACAAGAAATCGTCCGTCAGGTCTTGTAAAATGACGGATGGATTCGTAGGAGAGCGGACTGAACACAATGAGCCTAAAATCCTCTGTCAGGACTGGTAAACTGACGGACGAACACTGAAGACGAGCAGAGAGACCATCAGAGCCACGGGTCCTCTACAGTGTGTGTGTAGCCGGGCAAGATTATTAATCACGTTATAAGTTTGGAGCGTAACTTGTCGGCAGAGGAAGATGGGAAGGGGGGAAGGAGTGGTGATAGGATGGAGAAGACGGGAGAGGTGGGAGGGAGGGATGATAGATGAGGGGTGGGAGGGAGGGAAAGGGAGAAGGGTGAGGATAGTCAGGTGAGGAAGAAGAGAGGGTTAGAAGAGAGATGAGGAAAGGGGAAGGAATGGGGGAAAGGACAGGAGAATGGAAGAGAGGGGGTATAGTATAAGGGTTTACAGTCAGGAATACTGCTTTCCTATTCCTCCTCACCCCTCATCCTCATCCACACCCATCTCTTCTCCTCCTCCTCTTATGATTCCTTTCTTCTTTTTCTTCCTGTTCTATTTTTCGAACATCAGCCTCTCTCTCTCTCTCTCTCTCTCTCTCTCTCTCTCTCTCTCTCTCTCTCTCTCTCTCTCCTCTTCCTCCCTTTTCTCCTCTCACCCTCTCCTTTCTCCCATCTCTTCCTCTCCTTCCTTTATATCACCGTTTTCTCAATACACTTTCTTTCTCTTTTTCTTCCTCCTTCACATTTTGTTCTGTCTCTCCCTCTTCCTCCTTACTGTCTCCTCTCCCCCTTACCGTCCCTCTCCTTCTACCTCTCTCCCTCACATACGTCTTACAGGTCATTGGACTTCTAGAAGACGTGTTGCCTTCTCTTTAGTTTTATGCACGTGTTTAAAAATCCATCGAGGACCTCTCTCTTCCCTCGCCTTTCTCCTCACTCTCCTCAACTCCTTCCCTCACTCTCCTCAACTCCTTCCCCTCACTCTCCTCAACTCCATCCCTCTCCCCTTCCCTTCACTCTCCTAAACTCCTTCCTTCTCCACTTCCCCTCACTTCCCTCAACTCCTTCCCTCACTCTCCTCAACTATTTCCCTCACTTCCCTCAACTCCTTCTTCTCACCCCTTCTCATTCTCTTCCTCTCCCTTAAGGTCTTTCCCCCTTCCATCCCTTCACCTCCCTTCCCTTCCTTTTCCAACTCTCTTCCCCTACCACCTCCTCCACGTGCCTGCCGTTTCAATGGTCATATTCTTAATGCATAACCAAGAGGAGAGAAGAGAGGCTCAGTTGTTTCCCCCGGGCAGGCACCAGTCTTTGATCTGCTCCTCATTCTGTCTGTCCCTTGTGTATGTCTGCCTGTCTGGAGTTATATACATATATCTCTTTCTGTCTGTAACTGTCAATGTGTGTGTGTGTGTGTGTGTGTGTGTGTGTGTGTGTGTGTGTGTACCAGCGGATCCTTGGCATGGACTGACAAAGGATAAGTCAACACACTACAAGGACATCCTATCATTCTCTCACTCCCCTCTCTCAGTCCTCTCACAGGATACCACCCTCTCCAGCGCCGCCCACCTCCGTCAACACCGCCCTTAAGATGACCATCCAGGGACGCTTCAGGGCTCAAGGGCGCACCAGGACCTGAGGTGCGGGGTTGTTGTGATAACTGTTTGTTGAATTATTATTATTATTATTATTATTATTATTATAATTATTATTATTATTATTATTATTATTATTAATATTATTATTATTATTATTATTATTATTATTATTATTATTATTATTATTATTATTTATAAGTTTTCACTTGTTGCCACTCAACGAAATCGAAGTTGAAACTATGTTTTCCGGTGGTTTTAATGTGTTGTGAACGAATTTGACCTTCATTTGTGGCGCAGATCAATAGTTTCTGAGACCCCCCCCCCCTCTCCCATCTCAGAATCTAGAGATTTGCTATATAAATCAAGGTAAATAAGGCTCAAACATATCATCAAAAATCATCGGAAAAACAGTTTTGAATCAAACCTAACCTAACCTAACCTAACCTAAGCTGAGGGCCCCACAGTCGTTCGAGGTTCTGGGAGTGTACCGCCAATTCCGATCATGACGAAAATGATTCCGGGACTTAGAAACCTTCCATATCAAGATAGGTTAAAGAAACTAAACTTACATTCCCTAGAAAGACGAAGAGTGCGGGGAGATATGATAGAAGTATTTAAGTGGGTGAAAGGAATCAATAAAGGGGATATAGGTAAAGTTCTTATAATATCCGAGCAGGATAGGACTCGGAGCAACGGATTTAAGTTGGATAAGTTTATGTTTAGGAGGGCGATAGGAAGATACTGGTTCACAAATAGGTTGGTGGACGAGTGGAACAAGTTTAGTAACTTTGTAGTAAGTGCTGGAACGCTGGAAAGTTTCAAAAGGAGGCTAGATAGATTCATGGATGGTAGAGAGTGGTAGTAACTCTCGACAGGAGCTGCCATGCACAGGCCAACCGGTCTATTGCAGACTCCTTATTTTCTTATGTTCTTATAATAAAATGTTGAATATCTTGCTCATTCGTAATTTGCGCTGCAAATGCCATAAAAGAAAAGTGTCTGAGAATTATCAAAACTACTGATTGTAACTATAAAGTTTACGAAACTTGTCTAACAACAAGTGAAATAATACTCTATTATTATTTATCATTAATATTATTATTATTATAATTATTATTATTATTATTATTATTATTATTATTATTATTATCATTATTATTATTATTATTATTATTATCATTATTATTATTATTATTATTATTATTATTATTATTATTATTAATATTATCATTATTATTATTATTATCATTATTATTATTATTATTATTATTATTATTATTATTATTATCATTATTATCATTATTATTATTATTATTATTATCGAGGACTGACCTCCTTCTTGCAAGACGTCTTACTAGAGTGAACACTTGGTACTTATCATTGGCCTCACTATAGTGCCCCCCACTCACCCCTCATCTCCTCCCCCCTCCCCAGGAAACACCCCCACTCCATGGTAACAATCACTCTCCCCCAATCACCTTGTATGATGCTTATATTTCCTTCCCAATAACGATTTTCTCTCCCCAGTACTATCGTCTCCTCAAAATAAGTTTTCTCCTCAACTTCCTGTCTTCTCACTAAAAGTAACCTCTCCCCAACCCATCTTTCCTCCCCAAACTCCCTTCTCCCCACCATCCTATCCTATGCCCGTCTCCTCCCCAACACTGCACAACCTCCTCCCATATTCCGTCCAATCTCGTCTTGTCCTTCAGTTACCTTCCTAATCCTGTACTGCCCTCCCTACCCTCCCTGTACTGCCCTCCCTACCCTCCCTGTACTGCCCTCCCTACCCTCCCTGTACTGCCCTCCCTACCCTCCCTGTACTACCCTCCCCTACCCTCCCTGTACTGCCCTCCCTACCCTCCCTGTACTGCCCTCCCTACCCTCCCTGTACTGCCCTCCCTACCCTCCCTGTACTGCCCTCCCCTACCCTCCCTGTACTCCCCTCCCTGTACTGCCATCCCTACCCTCCCTGTACTACCCTCCCAACCCTCCCTGTACTGCCCTCCCCTACCCTCCCTGTACTACCCTCCCTACCCTCCCTGTACTGACCCTCCCTACCCTCCCTGTACTACCCTCCCTACCCTCCCCTACCCTTCCTGTACTACCCTCTCTACCCTCCCTGTACTACCCTCCCCTACCCTCCCTGTACTGCCTTCCCTGTACTGCCCTCCCTACCCTCCCTGTACTACCCTCCCTCCCTACCCTCCCTGTACTGCCTTCCCTGTACTGCCCTCCCCTACCCTACCCTCCCTGTACTACCCTCCCTACCTCCCTGTACTACACTCCCCTACCCTCCCTGTACTACCCTCCCCTACCCTCCCTGTACTACCCTCCCTGTACTACCCTCCCTGTACTACCCTCCCCTACCCTCCCTGTACTACCCTCCCCTACCATCCCTCCCCTACCCTCCCTCCCCTACCCTACCCTCCCTGTACTACCCTCCCCTAACCTCCCTGTACTACCCTCCCCTAACCTCCCTGTACTACCCTCCCCTACCCTCCCTGTACTACCCTCCCTGTACTACCCTCCCCTACCCTCCCTGTACTACCCTCCCTGTACTACCCTCCCCTACCCTCCCTGTACTACCCTCCCCTACCCTCCCTGTACTACCCTCCCCTACCCTCCCTGTACTACCCTCCCCTACCCTCCCTGTACTACCCTCCCTGTACTACCCTCCCTGTACTACCCTCCCTGTACTACCCTCCCCTACCCTCCCTGTACTACCCTCCCTGTACTACCCTCCCCTACCCTCCCTGTACTACCCTCCCTGTACTACCCTCCCTGTACTACCCTCCCCTACCCTCCCTGTACTACCCTCCCTGTACTACCCTCCCCTACCCTCCCTGTACTACCCTCCCTGTACTACCCTCCCCTACCCTCCCTGTACTACCCTCCCCTACCCTCCCTGTACTACCCTCCCTCCTGCTACCCTCCCTGTCTACCCTCCCTGTACTACCCTCCCTGTACTACCCTCCCTGTACTACCTCCCTGTACTACCCTCCCTGTACTACCCTCCCTACCCTCCCTGTACTACCCTCCCCTACCCTCCCTGTACTACTCTCCCCTACCCTCCCTGTACTACCCTCCTCTACCCTCCCTGTACTACCCTCCCCTACCCTCCCTGTACTACCCTCCCCTACCTCCCTGCACTACCCTCCCTGTACTACCCTCCCTGTACTACCCTCCCTGTACTACCCTCTCCTACCCTCCCTGTACTACCCTCCCTACCCTCCCTGTACTACTCTCCCTACCCTCCCTGTACTACCCTCCCCTACCCTCCCTGTACTACCCTCCCCTACCCTCCCTGTACTACCCTCCCTACCCTCCCTGTACTACCCTCCCTACCCTCCCTGTACTACTCTCCCCTACCCTCCCTGTACTACCCTCCTCTACCCTTCCTGTACTACCCTCCCTACCCTCCCTGTACTACTCTCCCCTACCCTCCCTGTACTCCCCTCCCTACCCTCCCTGTACTACCCTCTCCTACCCTCCCTGTACTACCCTCCCCTACCCTCCCTGTGCTACCCTCCCCTACCCTCCCTGCACTACCCTCCCTGTACTACCCTCCCTGTACTACCCTCCCTGTACTACCCTCCCTGTACTACCCTCTCCTACCCTCCCTGTACTACCCTCCCTACCCTCCCTGTACTACTCTCCCCTACCCTCCCTGTACTACCCTCCTCTACCCTCCCTGTACTACCCTCCCTACCCTCCCTGTTCTACTCTCCCCTACCCTCCCTGCACTACCCTCCCTGTACTACCCTCCCTGTACTACCCTCCTCTAACCTCCCTGTACTACCCTCCCTGCACTACCCTCCCTGTACTACCCTCCCTGTACTACCCTCCCTGTACTACCCTCTCCTACCTTCCCTGTACTTCCCTCCCTGTACTACCCTCCCCTACCCTCCCTGTACTACCCTCTCCTACCCTCCCTGTACTACCCTCCCTGTACTACCCTCCCCTACCCTCCCTGTACTACCCTCCCTGTACTACCCTCCCCTACCCTCCCTGTACTACTCTCCCTACCCTCCCTGTACTACCCTCCCTGTACTACCCTCCCCTACCCTCCATGTACTACCCTCCCTGTACTACCCTCCCCTACCCTCCCTGTACTACCCTCCTCTACCCTCCCTGTACTACCCTCCCTACCCTCCCTGTACTACCCTCCCCTTCCCTCCCTGTACTACCCTCCCTGTACTACCCTCTCCTACCCTCCATGTACTACCCTCCCTGTACTACCCTCCCTGTACTACCCTCCCTGTACTACCCTCCCTGTACTACCCTCCCTGTACTACCCTTCCTGTACTACCCTCCCTGTACTACCCTCCCTGTACTACCCTCCCTGTACTACCCTCCCCTACCCTCCCTGTACTACCTCCCTGTACTACCCTCCCTGTACTACCCTCCCTGTACTACCCTCCCCTACCCTCCCTGTACTACCCTCCCTGTACTACCCTCCCTGTACTACCCTCCTCTAACCTCCCTGTACTACCTTCCCCTACCCTCCCTGTACTACCCTCCCTGTACTACCCTCCCTGTACTACCCTCCCTGTACTACCCTCCCTGTACTACCCTCCCCTACCCTCCCTGTACTACCCTCCCTGTACTACCTTCCCTGTACTACCCTCCCTGTACTACCCTCCCTGTACTACCCTCCCTGTACTACTCTCCCTGTACTACCCTCCCTGTACTACCCTCCCTGTACTACCCTCCCTGTACTACCCTCCCTGTACTACCCTCCCTGTACTACCCTCCCTGTACTACCCTCCCTGTACTACCCTCCCTGTACTACCTTCCCTGTACTACCCTCCCTGTACTACCCTCCCTGTACTACCCTCCCTGTACTACTCTCCCTGTACTACCCTCCCTGTACTACCCTCCCCTCCCTTCCCTGTACTACCCTCCCTGTACTACTCTCCCTGTACTACCCTCCCTGTACTACCCTCCCCTCCCTTCCCTGTACTACCCTCCCTGTACTACTCTCCCTGTACTACCCTCCCTGTACTACCCTCCCCTCCCTTCCCTGTACTACCCTCCCTGTACTACTCTCCCTGTACTACCCTCCCTGTACTACCCTCCCTGTACTATCCTCCCTGTACTACCCTCCCCTACCCTCCCTGTACTACCCTCCCTGTACTACCCTCCCTGTACTACCCTCCTCTAACCTCCCTGTACTACCTTCCCCTACCCTCCCTGTACTACCCTCCCTGTACTACCCTCCCTGTACTACCCTCCCCTACCCTCCCTGTACTACCTTCCCTGTACTACCCTCCCTGTACTACCCTCCCTGTACTACCCTCCCTGTACTACTCTCCCTGTACTACCCTCCCTGTACTACCCTCCCTGTACTACCCTCCCCTACCCTCCCTGTACTACCCTCCCTGTACTACCCTCCCTGTACTACCCTCCCTGTACTACCCTCCCCTACCCTCCCTGTACTACTCTCCCTGTACTACCCTCCCCTACCCTCCCTGTACTACCCTCCCTGTACTACCCTCCCCTACCCTCCCTGTACTACCCTCCCTGTACTACCCTCCCCTACCCTCCCTGTACTACTCTCCCTGTACTACCCTCCCCTACCCTCCCTGTACTACCCTCCCTGTACTACCCTCCCCTACCCTCCCTGTACTACTCTCCCTGTACTACCCTCCCTGTACTACCCTCCCTGTACTACCCTCCCTGTACTACCCTCCCCTCCCCTCCCTGTACTACCCTCCCTGTACTACTCTCCCTGTACTACCCTCCCCTACCCTCCCTGTACTACCCTCCCTGTACTACCCTCCCTGTGCTACCCTCCCCTACCCTCCCCTACCCTCCCTGTACTACCCTCCCTGTACTACCCTCCCTGTACTACACTCCCCTACTCTCCCTTCCCTACCCTCCCTGTACTACCCTCCCTGTACTACACTCCCCTACCCTCCCTTCCCTACCCTCCCTGTACTACACTCCCCTACCCTCCCCTACCCTCCCTGTACTACCCTCCCTGTACTACTCTCCCTGTACTACCCTGCCTGTACTACCCTCCCTGTACTACCCTCCCTGTACTACCCTCCCTGTACTACCCTCCCTGTACTACCCTCTCCTAATCTCACTGCCATTCCTCTTTCCCTATCTCCTTTGCTCATTCCCTACCTTCCCCTCCCTCTCTCATCTCCCTCACTCCTTCCCCTCCCTCTCTCATCTCCCTCACTCCTTCCCATATCACCTATTCCTTCTCCTCCTTCCTCACCACCCTTCTCTCTCACCTCCTTCTCCCTCTATATCCTACCCACCCCATCATCACCTCACCCCTTCCCCCCATAAGCACCCCTCTCTTCCCCAACCTCTTATCCGTCTCTACTTCCTCCTCCTTTCTCTCTTCATCACCTCTCCCTTTTCTCATCCGCCACCCCTTTCTTGACTACCACCTCATACTCCCCCTTCCTCTCATTCCCCCTCCTCACCCCTGAAGCACCACTACCTAACCTCCCCTTCCCACCATACTCTTGACTACCTTCCCCATCCACCACCACGCAGCCCTCCTCCCCCATCACCACCCACCTCCACCATACTCTCACCACCTCCCCAACCACCACCATTGAGCCCTCGTCCCCCCACCCTCCTCCCCCATCACCACCCACCTCCACCATACTCTCACCACCTCCCCAACCACCACCATTCAGCCCTCGTTCCCCCTCCCTCCTCCCCCACAACGCCACTACTTAACTTCTTAATGACAGTAATTGTTTCTTGACTCGTTAATGGCACTTTGCTCTATTTTTTTTTTCTTTTTTTTCCTCCACTGCGACAAAGAGAGAGGCGATGTGCATTACGGCGGTGTCATTACTGCCTCTACTACCAGCCCTGATGGTGGTAGATGGTGGTAGATGGTGGTGGATGGTGGTGAATGGTGATAAATGGTGGTAAATGGTGGTGGATGGTAGGAGTGTTGATGGATGGTGGAAGTGTAGTGGATGCTGGAAGTGTTGATGGATGGTGGAAGTGTGGTGAGTAGTGGTAGTGGTTGATGGTGGTAGTGTGGTGGATTGTGGTAATGGTGGATGGTGGTAGTGGTGAATGGTGGTATGGTAAGCTTAAAGATCTCTGTGGACTAAACAATAAGACCCCCCCCCCCTTCCTAAGCCACCTCACTAATGATGACGCAGCTGAGCAAACTAATAATCATTTTGCAACTATTTACCAGACGCTCTCCCAGCTGGACACACCCTGCCTCATGGCTTACTTACATACCAGTCCCTCTCCTACTGACTAAGTGGAACAATTTGAAGTAGCAAGACGAATGGACAAACTCAGGATCCCCCATTGACTTACCACTGAAACTACAAGGAGTTCTCCCCGGAACTAACTAAACCCCTCTGCGCCATTATCAAAGCTTCTCTCAGTCAAGCAAGATGCCCAGCTGACTGGAAGACCTCATATGTGTCAACGAGCTCACAATCAATCGTTAAATGTATTTCGACCCATTGCCCAGATTAATCTGCTAAAGTTTCGTTTTAACTGGACTTTCTGGTAGGCGCTAGAGATCCTCAGCAATTTGGCAATATGAAAACTTCCTCCACCACTCAGTCTTGTCAGCTTTCTTGACTACATATAACACCATCTGGAAAAATGCTAGCCATCTGTAATAGTTGCCTTCAGTGACTTCACCAAGGCATTCGACTTAGTCACCACAATTTAATCATCAACAAAGTTTTTAACCTCGGGTTTCTCAGAAGCCTTACACCATGGCATACAGACTTCCTTAGTAACCGACGCCAAGCCGAACGCTTATGAAGGGCTGTCTCCACCTTTCAGTCACTCACCTGTGGCGTCCCCCAAGGCACCAAGATGGGACCACTCTGCTTCCTTATTCTTATCAATGAAGCCCTAGAAGAAACTTCCGTTCGCTGGAAATACTGTACTGTATGTCGGCCACTCCACCACTGGGATCAGTGTGAGCAACTTGGCTCCCGATCATCACCAGCAGACACCATCACCAACCGACACCATCACCAGCAGACACCATCACCAGCCGACACCATCACCAGCCGACACCATCACCAGCCGACACCATCACCAGTAAACACCATCACCAGCCGACACCATCACCAGCAGACACCATCACCAGCCAACACCATCACCAGCAGACACCATCACCAGCCGACACCATCACCAGTAAACACTATCCCTCACCATCACCTGCAGACACCATCACCAGCAGATACTATCACCAGCAGAGATCATCACCAGCAGACACCATCACTAACAGACACTATCATCAGCAGACACTATCACCAGCAGACACCATCACCAGCAGACACCATCATCAGCAGACACTATCACCAGCAGACACCATCACCAGCAGACACTATTACCAGCAGACACCATCATCAACAAACACCATCACCAGC
>CAUDMG010003060.1:30000-47500 GCA_958450375.1 Homarus gammarus
TACATTTACAGGGCTGTACAGTACATATAAGAGGAGCTGTTTATTATTTTAACAATAGATGGGATGGTGCTATTCTTAAATCAATCGGTGCGGGCTCTTATGAGCTGAATTTTGTTGTAGTGGCAGACTGCGCGAGGTGGGTGGGGGACTGCAGGTGCAGTAGGTGGCGATGACGAGGATGGTGCAGTAGTCCACTGCCAAACCCTGCTAGTGCGTGGTGGTGGAGGTCACTGAGGGATGGCATTTCCAGGGTGGAGAGAGCGTTGGTGTATCTGGAGTAGTCTGCACCGAGCATGATTCTGCAGGCCCTCTTTTGTACCTTCTCTAGCTGACGTTGTTGGGTGGAGTTGAGAGAAGACGACCAGGTTGGTGACGCATACGTTAATTTTGGGAGAATAAATACGTTGTAGATAGTCCTCAGCTCTGGCGTGGGTGCTCCAAGTGACCTGAGTCGTCGTAGAGTCGGTACGAGGCTGCCTTGATTGTGTTTCTTACATGGGTCTTCCAGTCCAGTTTGTGGTCTATAGTTACACCCAGGAGTTTGGCAGACTGCACTAACTGGAGAGGATGGGCACCCACTGTAACTGCTGGAGCTTGCACTGGAGTGGTGGCGGTATTGATGTGCATGACTACGGTTTTGGTGTGATCGATGGTGACCTTGTTCTCCATAGTCCATGCCTGTAGACTGTCCAGGGTGCCTTGTAGCGATGAGTAGACCGGTGAGGTGTTGTCCACTGTAACCCCCACAATGTAGTCATCTACGTACTTCCACCTGTGAGGAATGTCCGATAGAGCGTCTTTGATCAGGGTTAGGAAGCACAGTGGTCCCATCTTGGTCCCCTGGGGAACACCGCAGGTGAGGTGTTGGAATGTGGAGACAGGACCCTGGTACCTCACTGCCTGATGAAGCTCACTCAGGAAATCGGTGAGCCATGAGACCAGGTTGGTGGACAGTCCTAGTGCAATGGCCTTGTTGATAACAGTGCAGTTGTGTTGGCCACACAATATATATATTTGTATATATATATATATATATATATATATATATATATATATATATATATATATATATATATTTGTATATATATATTAGTTCTTGATTTGATAAGTGGCTGGGCTAAAGTAAACACTTCATTGGTTTTATTTTATTGTAGAAAAATATAGTTTCACAGGTACTGAGTTCAGTTGAGAGTATATTGTACCTTCTCTTCTATACTAAGGGAAGTGTCTTAGTGCACTTATATGGGAGAGCACTTAAGTGAGGTGCTCACTGGGTAACGGGTGATATGGTAGTCTCTCTCTCACGCACATCTGTCAGGCGGGCGCCCTACAGGATACGCGTCAGGTTGTTGTTATTGAGAGGCGCTGCCCTCGCTCGCTCCATGGAGGAAATGTCAACTCACCAATTGATTCATACTCATGGATGAATGACTTGGTGAATACATGGGTAATATACATTGGGTATATATTTATATAATACAAATTGTGCTGTTGCACAGTGATCAACAAGGTCAAACGCCTTCCTGAAGTCAACAAGGGCAACGGCCAGTGATGTCTTACGCTTCTCCAGGTTTTTGTGCAGAAAATCAAGAAAACTAACTAAGCAGTGTGACGTAGAGGAGGTCCTCATATTGCCAAATTGATGTGGATCAATTGACGGATAAATACTAGCAAATGCCCATTCAAAAACAAAGTCATCACAGAGTAGACTGGGTATGGGGGTAATGGCAACTGGCCAGAGGTCACTAGGGGACTGTTTGAGTGTGTGTGTGGTGCCTGCAGAGAGAAGGAACAAGAGTGGTGATGGGGAAGAATAATAAAAGCGAGGGAAAGAAGGGGATGGAAGGAGTTAGGGGAGGGAGGAAGAGAAGGGGGGAGTAGGGGAGGGAGGGAGAGAAGGGGGGAGTAGGGGAGGGAGGGAGAGAAGGGGGTAGGGGATAGGAGGTGAAAGAGCACTTAACAGGGCAGAGTGACTTCATAACTACCTACAGTAATTAGGCCGTAGCCTTAGGTGTTGGGGACCTCCTCTACACGGCACCACTCTTACCCTCTCCTTCAAGCTCTTCCTACTTTCACAAATCTCCTCTTTACCATCTCATATCAATCTTCTCCCCACCTTTCCCTTACCACTCTCCCCAACTCACCCTCATCGTTCTACACCACGCCTTTCCCCTCGCCAGTACTGAGGGGTTCGGCCCATCAACACAATTATTCATATGGTTGAGCTTGGCGTAGTGATACACCACCCACATTCCCCCCTCGCCCTTCAGTCCTTCCGCGCAGCTAACTAGTTCCTCTAAAACATAGTAGTTGTGCCTACGTTCTGTGTTAGTCATTAGTGGCCCGGGTTAACTAGGTGAATTTGGGAATTTTCTAGAGAAGATGTAAATAGAAATTGTAGTGAAACTCTATTGGTAATCTATTTTATAATTTATGTTGAAAGGAACATTAACATCAATATATGTAATTTCAATACTGTCAAACATTAATTTTATTGTAAATCAATATCATTAAATCTTATTACCAATACTTATTATTATTATTATTATTATTATTATTATTATTATTATTACTATTATTATTATTAAGTTTCAAACTTATCTCACAAAAAAAATATTACCATAATATCGTAAGTCATATTTTCCTCGTAACTGGGAGTACATGAGCTCCAAACTGACTCCCTTACGACAAAATGACGTCAAAGTTGCTTAGAGACTTTACCGTAAGCTCTCATCACCCCTCATGACCGTAGTGTGAAAGATCCCCGTCACCACGCACAGGGGAGCATGATCACGTCTCGGTGTGGTTATGGACACAATAATTATCCAGACAATTTTTGAGACAACCTTAGCACCGTACTAATCAATTAAATAATCATCCAACCACTCTATCATCCAACCATATAATCATCCAACCAATCTATCATACAACCATATAATCATCCAACCAATCTATCATCCAACCATATAATCATCCAACCAATCTATCATTCAACCATATAATCATCCAACCAATCTATCATCCAACCATATAATCATCCAACCAATCTATCATCCAACTATATAATCATCCGACCAATCTGTCATTCACCCATCTAATCATCCAACCAATCTATCATCCAACCAATCTATCATCCAGCCACTCTATCATCCAACCATATAATCATCCAACCAAACTATCATCCAACCATATAATCATCCAACCAATCTATCATCCAACCATATAATCATCCAACCAATCTATCATCCTACCATATAATCATCCAACCAATCTATCATCCAACCATATAATCATCCAACCAAACTATCATCCAACCATATAATCATCCAGCCAAACTATCATCCAACCATATAATCACCAAACCAATTTATCATCCAACCATATAATCATCCAACCAAACTATCATCCAACCATATAATCATCCAACCAAACTATCATCCAACTATATAATCATCCGACCAATCTGTCATTCACCCATCTAATCATCCAACCAATCTATCATCCAACCAATCTATCATCCAGCCACTCTATCATCCAACCATATAATCATCCAACCAAACTATCATCCAACCATATAATCATCCAACCAATCTATCATCCAACCATATAATCATCCAACCAATCTATCATCCTACCATATAATCATCCAACCAATCTATCATCCAACCATATAATCATCCAACCAAACTATCATCCAACCATATAATCATCCAACCATATAATCATCCAACCAAACTATCATCCAACCATATAATCACCCAACCAATCTATCATCCAACCAATTTATCATCCAACCACTCTATCATTCAACCATATAATCATCCAACCAAACTATCATCCAACCATATAATCACCCAACCAATCTATCATCCAACCACTCTATCATCCAACCATATAATCATCCAACCACTCTATCATCCAACCATATAATCATCCAACCAAACTATCATCCAACCATATAATCATCCAACCAATCTATCATCCAACCAATCTATCATCCAACCATATAATCACCAAACCAATCTATCATCCTACCATATAATCATCCAACGAATCTATCATCCAACTATATAATCATCCAACCAATCTATCATCCAACCATATAATCACCAAACCAATCTATCATCCAACTATATAATCATCCAACCATATAGATTCAGATTCAGATTTGCCCCCGAGTGGGCTAGTTTATTGGGCACCCCCTTACATCCTGTGCAAGGTGAAGGCAGAAGGGTTTACAGCGCACAACAGGGAAGTATGAAAAGTTCATACTTGCCTTTGTGACTCGTACATTAAGGGCGTAAAAGCCTGAAGGGTCATAGGTTCTGTCAAGTTACATAAAGTGAGAGAATGATGAGTGTGTGGGGGGGAAAGTTCCCGGTACATTTTATCTGTTTATGGCAAAGAGTGGCAGGTCCCTAATAATGTCAAATGCCAGGCCTGTGACGAGGAGGAGGGATATCTGGTCTGGGATCCAACCATATAATCATCCCATCAATTTATCATCCAACCAATCTACCATCCAACCATATAATCATCCAACCAAACTATCATCCAACCATATAATCAACCAACCAATCTATCATCCAACCTTATGATCACTCAACCATCTAATCATCCAACCAGATAATCATCCAACCAATCTATTATCCAGCCATATAATCACCCAACCAATCTATCATCCAACCATATAATCATCCAACCAATCTATCATCCAACTATATAATCATCCGACCAATCTATCATTCAACCATCTAATCATCCAACCATATAATCTTCCAACCAATCTCTCATCCAACCATATAATCATCCAACCAATTACTGAAGAGAAACAAATCACAGCCCAATCATTGAGAATCTGTGACCCCCAATCACCCTAAGGCGGCGTGTAGGAGGCGTCATCCATCCTCGTCAAGGGAAACATTAGAGGGTGGGGGGGGGGGGGGGGGAGAGGAAGGTAATGATGATGTACAGCCGCTGATGAAGGCAGCAATAGGCAATATGACGACGATAACCACGACCACCACCACCCTGCCGTTGCCACCACCGCCGTCACCACCGCCGTCACCACCACTACCACCACCGCCACCATTACCACCACCACCAGTGGTTCTCAACCTTGTTTGCCCCATGCACCCCTTTCACCATATGTCAGAATGTCATTCCCCCTCCTTTCCAAGATTGTCTGCCTCAAAAAGTGCATTCCAAATAATATGCATATAATACTGAAAATCCTTTATTTTTTCCATATTAGTACATATACATTTACAATTTTACATGGATTATTTTTATAGTGGAGTTTTACAAATTAAATGCCAATTGAAAATGTTGATGGATTTATAAAACTTGAATAAAAGTAAAATATTTTTTTTTATATTTATAATGAATTACTTAACAGACCAAACTGAAGCATAATGCAATAAACAAAAAATTCAATAGAATACCAGGATATTGTAAATTTGTAATTAATTTTATTCAGATGAAGATTACAGTCAATGAGAAACCTGTGATTGTTTTTTCTTCGCCAATTCTGGGATACGCGGAGGAGTGCTTGAAAGGGCACAACGCAGGTCATTTTCTACCTCTAATCTACTACGTTGCTTCGTTTTAATTTGCAACAGAGTTGAAAAGCCTGACTCACAAAGATATGTCGACACAAACGGAAGCAATGCACGGATAGCTCTTTCTGCCAGTTTTGGGTAGGAATCGCACATCAAGGGCCAAAATTCTGTGATTGATTTCTCATCGAACATATCTCTTGCTCCCGAATCAGTTCCCCCCCTCCCCCCCTGAAAACCTGAATTGCCCCCCTGGGGGGAATTCCCCCCTGGTTGACAACCCCTGAAGTACAAGTTATGAGTCTATACATGCTAAATTAACTGAACTCTCTCTCTCTCTCTCTCTCTCTCTCTCTCTCTCTCTCTGTAGATACGTTAAAATAGTCTCAAGGAATAAGACTATTCTTTGCCTGTGTCCAATTATTACCAATGTACTGTATTCCCTTTGTTACCACACTGATGACTATTGTCCGCAGGTGAGGGATGCTGTGTGATGCGGCGTGCACCACCTTACTGTATATAAACATTATATCAATACACAGACAAGTATTAACAGGGTTCATATAACTAACAACAAAATGAACAATGACATATAACTATCAACATCTATAATCATATCATTATATCTGTACCCGTCAAATGAAACGTAAACACACACACATACACATACACCCAACCCCCCTATACACACACAACACAAAACACACATATACTGTACAAACCATGACACCCCTCCCCACACACAGAACAACACTTACACCCACAAAGCAACACAACACACACTTCATATAAAAACATACACCCAGGATACAAAAACACCCATGAGGAAACTACAGCATACAGGAACAATGGAGTGTCTAATTCTGGGAGTAGAGACAGGTGGCCGGGCCGGGCTAACACCTGTACCTCTCACACAGGGTAACATTCACCCTCTAAATGCCCATACAGGAGGGTGACTGTTAGGCTACAGTGTTAACTTTACTGAAGTGTTTTCCAAGCTATTTTGTGTCTAGTCATAGTGTAATATTCGCCACCCTCTTTGTCTAGTCTTAGTGTAATATTCGCCACCATCTTTATCTAGTCTTAGTGTAATATTCGCCACCATCTTTGTCTGGTCTTAGTGTAATATTCGCCACCCTCTTTGTCTAGTCTTAGTGTAATATTCGCCACCATCTTTGTCTAGTCTTAGTGTAATATTCGCCACCATCTTTGTCTAGTCTTAGTGTAATATTCGCCACCATCTTTGTCTAGTCTTAGTGTAATATTCGCCACCATCTTTGTCTAGTCTTAGTGTAATATTCGCCAACATCTTTGTCTGGTCTTAGTGTAATATTCGCCACCATCTTTGTCTGGTCTTAGTGTAATATTCGCCACCATCTTTGTCTAGTCTTAGTGTAATATTCGCCACCATCTTTGTCTAGTCTTAGTGTAATATTCGCCACCATCTTTGTCTAGTCTTAGTGTAATATTCGCCACCATCTTTGTCTAGTCTTAGTGTAATATTCGCCACCATCTTTGCAATATCGGTTAAGTCAGTCAGTCAGATCATTTCTCATATCCTCAATTAAGAAAAATAAAATCCAACCCTGACTTACGACAACAAAAGCTTACCTCACGTAGCTTAAGGAATCGAAGGGTTTTGTTAGAGATGAGTTAAGGTACAGAACGGGAGTGTTATAAAGCAGTACAGTCTTTCTCCTGTCTCATGTGATCCCATACTGAAGTATTGTATTATAAATCAAACTGAGTAAAAAGCTCTGTAAGTTAAATATGGCGTACTCAATGTAAATTTACTATATCTTATTGCCTTAACCCCCTGAGTACTGTGGTTTAACCCCTTGAGTACTATGGCATAAGCCCTTGAGTACTATGGTTTATTCATTCAGTACTATGGTTTAAACTTTTGAGTACTATGGCTTAACCCCTTGTGTACTATGGCTTAACCCCTTGAGTACAATGATAACCAATTAACGACAACAATCTCATTTCTTGCACCATCTTACTTACAGGGTTAAGTTATCGTAATCTGCAGCAGGTTATTACAGGATCGTAAAATGGTTATCGTACTCTACGGTGTACAGGTGTTAGTACCATATTCAAAGCAGTTATCATACACTGAGAGAGGTTACTGTCACAGTTAAATCACACAAGTCATCGTCCTTAAGAAATTAAACAGGTCTAGCACACACACACACACACACACACACACACACACACACACACACACACACACTAAAAACTGTAGGCAATATTACAAAACAAACCACAAAACTATTTCCTTAAAAAATGTAAGAAAAAACACAACAACCAAGAAAAAGAAACTCAAACTTATTTCTGTACACTGTGTATGCTAATAGTTCCTCCTCCGCCGCAACTTTCGCAAATCTCGCTGTTTATTTGCATTATGAGAACAGAAGAAGAATGTGGGAGTGAGAGGCGGCTGCTGGCGTAACCTTCTTCCATCCCCGGAGGTACCAGATGAGGGGTGAGGTGGTGTGAGGGGGTGTGGAGGTGAGGAGTGGTGTGGGGTGGTGTGGAAGTGTCAGGCGGTGTGGGTTGGTGTGGTGTCAGGGGGGGGGGGGGGTGTGGGATGGTGAGGTGGTTTGGGGTGGTGTGGGTTGGTGTGGAGGTGCCAGATGGTGTGGGATGGTGTGAAGGTGTGGGGTGGTGTGGAGGTGTCAGATGGTGTAGAAGTGTGGGGTGCTGTGGAGTGATGTGGAGGTGTCAGGTGGCGTTGGATAGTGTGGAGGTGTCAGGTGGTGTGGGATGGTGTGGAGGTGTTAGGTGGTGTGGAGATATCAGGTGGTGTGGGGTGGTGTGAAGGTGTGAGGTAGTGTGAGATGGTGTTGTCACGTCATGCCTTCTTCATCAGTGAATACGCCCCAACACTGGATGCAGAGGACGGCAACAAGGAGGCCTTTTACGCCGACCTCGACAGAGTGCTAACCTCTATCCGCAGAGAAGATAAGGTTTTCCCCCTTGGTGACTTCAATGCCAGAGTTGGCAGAGATGCTGACATTTGGCAACGAATCATAGGGAGAAAGGGACTCAGCAAGAGTGCTGCAGACAACCTCACTATCACCAATACCTTGTTTAGGCAGGCCAACAAGTTCAAGGGTACGTGGCAACACCAACGATCCAAACACTGGCATCTCATTGACTACATCATTGTCAGAGAAAGAGATCGCCGAGATGTCCTCATCACCCAAGCCATGCGTGGCTCAGACCACTGCGACACTGATCATTGGCTCGTCAGCGACAAGCTCTCACTTCACGTCGCCCCAAAACGGCGAAGGCAACAAGCCCCCAGAAGTGGTTTTATCACTAAGCGTCTGGAGGATACAGCGGTAGCACATGCTTTTAGAGAGCGGCTAGAACATGTGCTGATAAACAACCCGACAACAAACAACCCAAATCGCAGCGCCGAATGGGGTATTCTTGACACTGTCATGACAACAACCTGCAGAGAGACCCTCAGCCAGATCGAAAGAAAACACCAGGACTGGTTTGATGAAAAGACCAAGAAATCAATGCATTCGTCGATGATAAACGTGCTGCTTTAACTGACTGGCTGAAATACCCTCAGTCCCGGACCAAAGCTGATACTTTCCGCAAGAAGAAAGCGGCAGCCCAGTGTGAAGTTCGAAAACTAAAGAGTGACTTGTTTAAGAATAAAGCTTGTTAAATGCAAAAACCAGCAGATCAACACAAGATGGGCGAATTTTTCAATTCCTCTAAAACATTTTATGGGCCAATCACTCATGGCGCAGCTCCCCTCCGCTCCTCCAACGGTAACTCCTTAATTAAAGACGAAGAAGGCATCCTTCAGCTCTGGAAAGAGCACTACTATTCACTGTTCAACCGAAACACAGATGTGGATGTCCTGATTTCCCAGCAGGTCCCTTAGCATCTAGAGCTGACCCACCTTAGCTATTCTCCATCCCTGGATGAGGTAGCTACTGCCACCAAACAGATGAAAAATAACAAAGCCTCAGGGCCTGATGGAATCCCAGCCAAGGTGTATAAAGCAGGAGGACCTCTGCTTACCAGCCGTATCAACTCTATCTTGGGATCTTGCTGCTGTCCGTAGCTGGCAAGAGTATCGCCCGAGTCCTCCTAAACAGACTTCTTCGTGAGGCAGAAAACTTCCTCCCAGAAACTCAATGTGGCATTAGACCATCACATGGCACCACTGGCATGATCTTTGCTGCCCGCCAGATACAGGAAAAGTGCAGAGAACAGCGTCCTGACCTGTACATGGCCTTTATCGACTTAACCAAGGCCTTCGACTCGGTCAACCGGCAAGCCTTCTGGCGGATCCTCAGCCGTTTTGGTTGCCCACCAAAACTCATCACCATTGTAAGACAACTTCACGATGGCATGAACGGCAGTGTCCTGCACAACGGCACCCAGTCAGAGTTCTTTCCCATCCAAACAGGGGTTAAACAAGGGTGTGTACTGGCACCAACTCTCTTTTCCATCTTCTTGGCTGCCTTCCTTACTCGTGCCAGTGCCAATTTAGCCAGCGGGGTGAACATCGAGTACCAGGTAAAGGGGGGTCTTTTCAACATTAAACGACTCCAAGCAAGAATAAAGGTGTCGGCAGCTTCCATTACTGAACTTCAGTATGCAGACGACCTTACCCGTGTTGCTCACACTGAACACGACCTAAAGGAGATCCTAAACACCTATGCACACACGTATGCACACTTCGGCCTTGAGGTGAATGTACGTAAGACTCAGATTCTCTTTCAGCCTGCCCCTGGTTCAGACACACCTCCATCATCCATTCAGCCTAACGGTACTACACTCTCTAATGTTGCCCACTTTCGGTATCTTGGCTCCCACCTGTCCACCACCGCAGACATCGATGAAGATATTTAGCATCGGATCAGATGTGCATCTCACGCCTTGGGCGGACTCCGAAATCGTGTCTCCAGCTGTAGGGAGCTGAAATTATCCACAAAGTTGCACGTATATCGAGCAGTGGTCCTGCCCACCCTACTATAAGGCAGTGAGACATGGGTCACATACAGGAGGCACCTCAAGGCACTTGAAAACTTTCACCAACGTAGTCTATGTTCCATCCTCCGAGTTCGCTGGGAAGACAAGAGAACAAATGCCAGCATTCTTGCTGACACCAACTGTAGGCGCATCGAGACTACCATTATCCCTGAAAAACTACGTTGGACTGGCCATGTTACCCGCATGGACGACAGTAGACTGCCAAAGCCGCTACTTTACAGTCACCTAACGAATAGTAAACGTAACGCTGGCGGACAACTGAAAAGGTATAAGGATAGTCTTAAGGCAAACCTGAAAAGGTGCCAAATCGACCCCCTCACCTGGGAGTCGATTACTCCACATCATAACGCTTGGAGGAGCACCACATGGCAAGGTGTCAATACTTTTGAGTTAGCACGATTGCAAACCGAGGCAGATAAGCGTCAACGTCGGAAAGACGCTGTCACCGCCCCTCCCCCAGTAGATGGAGCCCTCCACATGTGCAACGAATGTGGACGTCGCTGCCGGTCCCGTATCGGCCTCTTTAGTCACCTCAAAACTCACTAACCTAGGTGACATCCCTAATACTTCATATCATTGTATCATAACTGGATTATCGTCATACTTGATTCCGAGTGACAGCAAAGTAGTAGTAGTAGTAGTAGGGGTGGTGTGGAGATCTGGGTTGGTGTGGAGGTGTCAGGTGGTGTGTGGTGGTGTCGGGTAATGTGGAGGTGTCAGGTGGCGTGGGGTAGCGTGGAGTTGTCAGGTCGTGTTGGGTGCTTTGGAGGTGTCAGGTGTCACCGTGTGGGATGAAAAGTAGTTGTAGCGTCAGAAGGCGTGGGATTGCAGAATGGTGGCGGTGTCAGGTGGTAAGTCTACGGTATCTGACACTCGGGTTTCACTTACGGATCAAAAACATACAAAGAGCGCCACCACCAGCGAGCATCAACATCAGTACGAATGAAATACAACGCCAACACAAGCGACGAATAACGCCAATACGAGCGAAGGATAACGCCGGGTCTCCCTTCACCAACTTTGTAATCCAGGTACATGAAAACCAACGCTCGTTTGGCGAACTTTCGCCAGTGTCCTGTTTGTGGGGCAATGGTGTTCTTCACCTGTCATTAACAAGCTCATGGAGTCACACACACACACACACACACACACACACACACACACACACAAACACAGGGCAGAGGGACTCACAGGTGGGTCACGTAATACAGTAATCATTATACAGGTGTGTCCCTCAGGTGTTGGTCAGGGGATAACCGTGTGTCACGTGATCTGCTCCCTGCCGTGTGCTCCACGCCACGCCACGCCACGCACTCACAATACCCACGCCTTAACTACTACTATATCTCACCACTACCATCACCATATCGGCACCATACATTAGCAGCCAACAGCACTACAAGATCACTATCACTACCACCATCACACTACCGCTCATACCACCACAGCATTACTGTATATAATAATCACCACATTTTCACCACACCACAATATTCTCTTCGTCTCCTAAAGTCTTCACACTGGTCACCACTACATTATCCTGGTGCACCAAGTCCCCATACTGGTCACCAATACATTATCCTGGTGCACCAAGTCCTCATACCGGTCACCACAACATTATCCTGGTGCACCAAGTCCCCATACCGGTCACCACTACATTATCCTGGTGCACCAAGTCCCCATACCGGTCACCAATACATTATCCTGGTGCACCAAGTCCTCATACCGGTCACCACAACATTATCCTTGTGCACCAAGTCGTCACCACTACATTATCCTGGTGCAACAAGTCCTCATACCGGTCACCACAACATTATCCTTGTGCACCAAGTCGTCACCACTACATTATCCTGGTGCACCAAGTCCTCATACCGGTCACCACTACATTATCCTGGTGCACCAAGACCCCATACCGGTCACCACTACATTATCCTGGTGCACCAAGTCCCCATACCGGTCACCACTACATTATCCTGGTGCACCAAGTCCTCATACCGGTCACCACTACATTATCCTGGTGCACCAAGTCCCCATACCGGTCACCACTACATTATCCTGGTGCACCAAGTCCTCATACCGGTCACCACTACATTATCCTGGTGCACCAAGTCCCCATACCGGTCACCACTACATTATCCTGGTGCACCAAGTCCTCATACCGGTCACCACAACATTATCCTGGTGCACCAAGTCCCCCATACCGGTCACCACTACATTATCCTGGTGCACCAAGTCCCCATACCGGTCACCACTACATTATCCTGGTGCACCAAGTCCTCATACCGGTCACCACAACATTATCCTGGTGCACCAAGTCCCCCATACCGGTCACCACTACATTATCCTGGTGCACCAAGTCCTCATACCGGTCACCACAACATTATCCTTGTGCACCAAGTCGTCACCACTACATTATCCTGGTGCACCAAGTCCCCATACTGGTCACCACTACATTATCCTGGTGCACCAAGTCCTCATACCGGTCACCACACCACCACAACATGACTCTGGTGCGTCACGTACACTTGGTGTGGCGGTAATCCACTCACAAGGTCACTTAAAGCTTCCGGGTCAGTTTAAAAACTCACTTACAAGTTAAAGTTAGTGAGTGGCATAGTAAGAGGAGGAGGAGGAGGAAGAAGGAAAGGAAGAGGAGGAGGAGGAGGAGGGAAGAAGAAGGAAATGAACAGGAGGAGGAGGAGGAGGAAAAAAGCGAAAAGGAGGTGCAAACAATGAGTAGGATGAATAGGATGAACAATGTCATGGAGAAGTACAGTGGGGGTAAAGGAGAAATTAAATAAAGGGCGTGACTGATGTAGAAGAAGGAGGAAAGAGAATAAGACTAAAAAAGAGTAAAAATAGATGCAAGAAGTAACAAGCTGCTACGATGATAAAAGGATAATGTAATAAAAGAAGGAAGAAAAGAGGAGGAGGAATAGAGTGGGTGAGAGGGAAGGACGGAGTGTGGAGGAGAATTAGAGACAGGGATTAAGAAGGAGTGAAGACAAATACACACACACCGACACACGTACAGTACAGGAGAGAGAGAGAGAGAGAGAGAGAGAGAGAGAGAGAGAGAGAGAGAGAGAGAGAGAGAGAGAGAGAGAGAGAGACGTAAACATACTGGAATCATCATACCTATTGACTGATATATTAAAGGTGACAATATCCAGCAGAGTTACTCATCCTTTTATACATCAACAAAAGCACGCGGCAATATTTACAAATACATTGAGTGACGTCACAGACAGAGTGGCAATCAGGCGAGCTAAATATGGCTCCATTGTTGTACCATTTTGGGGAAAAGAATGATATCCCCTCCCCCTTAACCTGAACCCTCTTCCCCCCCTACCAGGTCACAGTGAGGCCAGATCTGACGGCGTTACAATAGACAAGACCGTAAATAATGTGTTAAAAGTCGATTATTCATGGATATTTTAGTCTTACCTCTATTATGTTCCCGTTTTCTTCAGGCTCTCCCTCGTCTTTACCATTGTGTCTCCTTCCTTCCTTTTCTTTCTTTCACTTCCATTATCTACTAGCCATCTTTCCCTCTCTATCCCTTCCTCCCTCCAACCATCCTCCCTCACTTTCCTCTCCTTCTCTCATCATCCTTCCTCCTTCTTTCCAATCTTACCTCCATCCTCCCCTCCCCTCCCCTCCCCACCCCTCCCCTCCCCACCCCACCCCTCCCCTCCCCTTCCCTCCCCTCCTCTCCCCACTCCCTCCCCTCCCCTCCCCAGTTCTCCGCACCTCGCTGGTCAGGTCACCGATGCTTGACTGCCGCGACGGACACTCGACCCCAGAATAATACTGCATCTACATGTATACTGCCGGCGGAGGAGGGGGAAGAGGAGGAACAGGAAGCGCAGGGAGGAAGCAGGAAGTGAAAGGGGGGAGGGAAGGCGTCTGCGAGTGGTGGAAAGGAAGAAGGAAGGGATGGAGATAGTGGAGAGAAGGAAGAAAGAAACAGGGGGATAGTGGAGGGAAACAGGAGAAAAAGGAGGGAGGCAGGAGAGAGAAATTAGAGGGAAGAAGGAAGGAGGCGGTTAAATGTGGAAGAGGGGAAGAGAGTGAAGGAACGAGGTCACCAGGAAGTGATAGGAGGCAGGAGGGAGGAAATGGAGGGAGATAGGGGGAGGGAGGGAGTGGAGGGAAGGGAGAGGAAGGGAGGGAGTGGAGGGAAGGGGGAGGAAGGGTTACTACAGGGAATATCAAGGTGGGTCGTTGTACTTGTTATACATGGATGTTGCGGCCACCAGTATCTCAACCTCTGGGGTCGTAGGTCACGGCTTCCTGGGTCACGGCTTCCTGGGTCACGGCTTCCTGGGTCATGGCCTTTTGGGTCATGGTCTCCTGGGTCATGGCCTTCTGGGTCATGGACTCCTGGGTCATGGCCTTTTGGGTCATGGTCTCCTGGGTCATGGCCTTCTGAGTCATGGACTCCTGGGTCATGGCCTTTTGGGTCATGGTCTCCTGGGTCATGGCCTTCTGGGTCATGGACTCCTGGGTCATGGCCTTCTGGGTCATGGACTCCTGGGTCATGGCTTTCTGGGTCATGGACTCCTGGGTCATGGCCTTCTGGGTCATGGACTCCTGGGTCATGGCCTTCTGGGTCATGGACTCCTGGGTCATGGCCTTCTGGGTCATGGACTCCTGGGTCATGGCCTTCTGGGTCATGGACTCCTGGGTCATGGCCTTCTGGGTCATGGACTCCTGGGTCATGGCCTTCTGGGTTATGGACTCCTGGGTCATGGCCTTCTGGGTCATGGACTCCTGGGTCATGGCCTTCTGGGTCATGGACTCCTGGGCTCATGGCCTTCTGGGTCATGGCCTCCTGGGTCATGGCCTTCTGGGTCATGGACTCCTGGGCTCATGGCCTTCTGGGTCATGGCCTCCTGGGTCATGGCCTTCTGGGTCATGGCCTCCTGGGCTCAATCCTCCAAGCTTCAGCCTTCCTGGTCCCAGCTCATAGCCCCCCCCCCCCCCCCTCCGGCCTGGCTCACGAGTCTCCCTCCCTGGTATAATGGTGCCACTTCCGGTGCGGGAAGTACCAAGGTCTGGGGGGTTCAACACCTCTTTAGATGGTTCACTCAGAGGGTCACTAAATTCATTCACAGAACTGATGGTGCACTCAAAGTATCCATTGGCTCGATCAGAGGTTCAGAGTTTCCTCTTAGACTCACATTGGTTAGTTCAAAGTTTCATTGGTTTGTTCAAAGGCTCAGTGGTTCACTTAAAGTTTCCCTCGTTCTGTCAGAGGTTCAGTCAAAGGTTTGTTGATCCGCTCAAAGTTTCGTTGGTTCAATCAAACGATCGGAGAGAGAGAGAGAGAGAGAGAGGCTTCGCGTCAGTCGATTACATAAGAGAGACAGGCAGGCTGCTAGCTGTGACCTTCTGAACGTGACCTGACCCGTCACTCAGTCACTCACTCATTGTCACACCACTTACCCTCTCACTCACTTATTCCTTCTACTCACTCATTGACTCAGTCCTCCCACTCCCTTAGTCACTCACTCAATTCTCCCACTCACCCCTCTCACATCCTCTCCCTCATATTCTCACCCCACTCACCTCTCTGACCCTTACTCTCTTGTCGCTTCTCTTCCTCCTTCCCTCCCTCCTTCCAACCACCTTTCCCTTCACTACTCCTCCACCTTTCCTTATTTTATTTCTGCTCTCTCTCTCTCTCTCTCTCTCTCTCTCTCTCTCTCTCTCTCTCTCTCTCTCTCTCTCTCCTCCCGTACTCCCACTTCCGCCCCTCTTCACTCCCTTCCTTACTCCTTACCACTACCTCTCTCCCTCACTCATATCTCACCCTCTCTCACCCCATCCCCTCTCACTCTCTCTCACACCCTACTTCCCTCTCACCTCAATTCAATCTCATTCCACTCCCCCAGCTCCCTCTCATCCAACCCCCTCTCCTCCCACCAGCTCTCACCCTACTTCCCTCTCACCTCAGCTCCCTCTCATCCAACCCCCTCTCATCCAACCCCCTCTCCTCCCTCCAGCTCTCACCCTACTTCCCTCTCACCTCAGCTTCCTCTTACCCTACTTCCCTCTCAGCCCATTTCCCTCTTACCCCACTTCCCTCTCACCCCACTGCCCTCTCATCTCAGCTCACCGACTTCATCTTAAAGACGATATACGACGTTTACTTGTCCCCACACACACACACACACACACACACACACACACACTCGGGCATATTTCTACGCCTCGCACAATGTAAAATGTCTATCGTAATTAAACCCTGAACTAGTGAGGCTCAGCAAAAAAACTTCTCATTCACGGCTTGATAGGAATTCAATTTAACTTGGTGTGTGTGTGTGTGTGTGTGTGTGTGTGTGTGTGTGTGTGTGTGTGTGTGTGTCGCTACGAGCACTGTAAAAGACTTCCATTTCACATTTCCAAAAGGTTCCTACGCTAATTAATTCCCATAAACGGTGAAGAGTTAATCCATTTAACGAGTTTATTAAGATAAGAAACCAATAAGGAAATACAAAAGGCCTTATAATATTATACACTAAAATGTCACCATCATCCACGAAATATACTACAGAAATTGCAAACGACTTCATGAAACGCAACACTAAATGGCAACATGACTCAAAGACTGTATTAAAAATGGTAACATCGTTCCTTATACTGCTGGAAGTTGACGTACAGGAGACACAATAAAACGATACAATCATATCCAGATTCACAGAATATGTCAGAAATGTTAACCTCAACCAGTATAAAATGGCAACTTATCTGTCAGAATATACCAAAATATGACAACTTTACTCACGGAAGAAATTATAAAAATGGCAACATGACTCAGAGAACACATGTATGCAACACATTCAATAAATAAGACTCACGTAACACTCGTAACACACCAACAGCACCTGACCTGCAGTGGTGGTACGAGG
>CAUDMG010003061.1:0-10000 GCA_958450375.1 Homarus gammarus
CGCCTTCTTTTTTCCCTTCCGATTTATAGTATTTTGCCTAATCTTACACTTACTCCACTTTTCCACCCTATTTTTCCTTCCTCCTTCCTTCTCTCCTCTTCTCCTCCGTCTCCTCCGCCCTCGGTTCTATCCTTCCTCCTACGCTCCTAAAACTAAACCCCCATTTTGTGGATAGTCGGGGTCTTACCCACTGGTTGGGGTCCCTCCCTCGTCACATCTCTGCCCTCTTCGTTTCTCTCTCTCCTCCCCATTACGCTCCTACCATAATCATTCTCCTTCCCCTCCCCCATTCCTGCCTTTTCTCCTTCTTCTCTCCCCTTCTCTCCTCTCCTCGCGTCTCCTCTCTCTCTCTTTCTTTCCTCCTCCTCTCCTCCTCCCCGCCCGGCCCTCGTTCTTCTCTGCTCCCCTCTCCCTTATTCCCTCTCTCCCCCCTTCCTCTTCTACTGTTGTTCATTTCCTCCCTCTCTCTACTACCATCAAACCTAATAACTTTCTATCCTATCCACAATTCCCTTATACACATTTAATATATTTCTATCCTCTTTTCCCATCCCCCTATCTTCTTCCTCATCCCTCCTTAGCTCCCCCCTCCATCCCTCTCTTTTTTCCGTTTCACTGTCTTCCCTTCCTTCCCTCCTACCAAAAACCCTCTACCTCTGCCTTTCCTGCCTACTACCAACCCTTCATCAACTCAACTATACCCTCAACCCCTTACACCCTCTACCCTACGCCTATTCTCCTACAAACTACCTTCGTCCATACCAACCCACCCATCTAGTCGATTCTCTCCACAACACCCCCGACACTAAACCCTCATACTCCTCCTCCCTCTCCTATCTCTAACTCCTCTCCCCTCCCCCCTAACACCCCTCCCTTCTCTCTTCTCCCTCTCCCCCTCTCTCCTTATCTCCTTATTATCCTTCCACTCCCCTTCCCCCCTTCTCTCTTTTTCCTTTTCCCTCCTTCTCCTCCCCTCTCTCCCTCCGTCCTCTCTCCCTCCCACCATCCACGCTCACTCCCTCGCTTCCTCCTCCTCCTACCCCTACTCACTCTTAAATACACCCCCTACCTCTCTCCTCTCATACCCTACCTACCCCTCTATCCGATATCACTCATCTACCCAAAGCTAAACCTTGAACCAATAAATCCTTATCCACTCCCCCTCCTCAACCTACCCTTCCTACCTCCATCATTCCTCTCCTACCCGCTAAACCCCTAATCGACGACAAATCACAATACCACACCACCCTCTCTCCCCCCTTCCTCCTACCCCCTCCTACCTAAATATCCCTTATACCCTTCCCCAATACCACCCCCTCTACCCCTCCTTTCCCTGTCTCCCCTCCCTCTCCTCCTTCCTCTTCTCTTCCCGTTTCCCTTTTCATCATCTCCTATTTATTCCATATAACCTTACTCCTCTCCCCATCATCCCCTCTCCACCTCCCTCCCTCCCTTTTCTCAGTTCCTCTCATGATATACCCCCCTCGCGCCCCCTCTCTCTCCTTTCCTCTTCCTACTCCCCTCCTTACTCTGTCCTCTTCCTCCTTCTCCATCTCCTCCCTACCCCTTCACTCTATCCCCTCCCCCCCCTCCCTCCTCACGTCCTTCCTCTCTCCCCCCTCCTATTAGATCCTCCTCCTACACCCTAAAATTTCTAATCTTACCTCTATCGTCATCCTTTCTACATTCTAATCTTCACTTTCTTCTACCTATACTCCCCCAATAAATAGCTTTTCTTCCTACCCCACCTTCCTAATATATCTCTACCACCTCTACCCTCCATACCGACCCCCCTCTCCTTCCTTCTCCTCTCCTAAACTCCACCCACCCCTCAAATACCCTTAATACCTCACAAGCAAAACCCTCTCCTAACCCTCTCAATACATACCTCCCATCCTAGACTACACAATCACCGACCCCCCACCTTCAACCCTAACCCCGTACCTTTCTTCTACCTATTCACCCTACTAAACCATCTATAACCGCCACCCCTCTAACACACCCGCCCCCATAATAGTAATAATTATAGGACCAACTACCCTAACACCATTATAACTATCACTTTTCCAACTCTCTATACTCTCCTCACTACCCCCCTATTCCTACTTAACTCTCCTCCCTCCTCCCCGCCCTCCTTTCCTTCCTCCCCCTCATCTCCCCTTCCTCTCCCTCGTTCTCCTACTCCTCCCTCCTCTCCCCCCCGCGCCTCTTTCCACCCTTACTTCTTCTCTTCCCTTCTTCCGTTCCTCTCTATTTCTTCTCTCTTTCGTCTCTATCTCCCTCTCTCCCCTCTCCCTTCCTTTCCTTCTCTACTCCCCCTTTCTCCTCTCTCCCTCCTCCCCCTCTTCTCCTTCCCTCCTCCCTTCTCCCTACCTCCCTTCTTCCCCTCCTCCTCTCCCTTTCCTCCTCTCTCTCCTCTTCCTCCTCCTCCCTTCTTTCTTCCTCCTCTCACCTACTCCCCTCCCTCTCCCTCTCCCTTCCTCCCCCTTCTCCCCTTCTCCTCCGCCCCTCCCTCCTCTCCTCTTCCTCCTCTTCTTCTCTCCTCTTCTTTCTCTCCTTCCCTTTCTTCCTCCCTCCCCTCTCCCCTCCTTTCTCCTCTCTCCTCTCTTCCTCTTCCCCTTCTCTCTTCTCTCCTTCTCTCTCTCCTCTTCTCCCTCCCTCCTCATTCTCCTCTTCCTCCCTCTTCTCCCTTCTTCTCTCCTCCTGCCTCTTTCTTCTCTCTCCTTCCTCTCTCTTCCTTCCTCCTCTCTCCTTTCTTTCTCTCCTCCTCCTTTCCCTCTTCCTCTTCCCTCCCTTCCTCCTTCTCCTCCCCTTCCTTCTCTTCTCCCTTCTCCTCCTCTTCTCTCTTCCCTCTCTCCTTCTCCCTCTCTCCTCTCTCTCCTTTCTTCTCCCTCTTCCTCCCTCCTCTCTCCTCTTCTCTCTCTCTCTCTCCTCTCTTCTCTTCCCTTCTCTCTTCTCTTCCTCTCCTCTCTCTCTCTTCCTCTCCTTCTCTTCTCTTCTCTCCTCTCTTCCTCTCCTTCTCTCTCTTCTCTCCTTCTCTCTCCTCTCCCTCCTCTCTCTCCTCTCTTCTTCCTCTCTTCTCTTCTCCTCTCTTTCTCTTCTCTCCTCTCTTCTCTCCTTCTCTCTTCTCTCCCTCCTTCTCTCTCCTTCTTCTCTCCTCTCTTCTCCTCCTTCTCCTTCCTCTCTCTTCTCTCTCCTTCTCTTCTCTCTCCTCTCTTCTCCTCTTCTCTTCTCCTCTTCCCCTTCTCTCCTCTCCTCTTCTCCTCTCCTCTCTCTCTTCTTCTCCTCTCTCTTCTTCTCTTCTCCTCTCTCCTTTCTCTCTCTCTTCCTTCTCCTCTCTTCTCCTTCTCTCTCCTCTCTTCTTCTTTTCTCCTCTTCTCTTCTCTCCTCTCTCTTCATCTTCTCTTCTCTCTCTTCCTCTTCTCTTCTCTTCTTCTCTCTCTTCTTCCTCTCTCTCTTCCTCTCGCTCTTCTTCTCCTCTCTTTTCTTGTCTCTCTCTTCTCTCTCCTCTTCTCTCCTTCTTCTCTCCTCTCTCCTCCTCTTCCTTTCTTCTCTCCTCTTCTCTTCTCCTCTTCTTCTCTCCTCTCTTCTCTCTTCCTCCTCTCTCTTCCTCTTCTCCTCTCTTCTCTCCTTCTCTTCTCTCTCTCCTCTCTTCCTCTCTCTCCTCTTCTTCCTCTCCTCTTCTCCCTCTCCCTCTTTCTCCTTCTCTCTTCTCTCCCTTCTTCCTCTCTTCTCTTCCTCTCCTCTCCTCTTCTTCTCCTCTCCTTCTCTCTTCTCCTCTCTTCTCTCCTCTTCTCCCTCCTCTCTCCTTCTCCTCTTCTCTCTCCCTCTCTCTTCTCTCCTTCTTCTCTCTTCTTCTCCTCCTTCTCTCTCTCCTCCTTCTCTCTTCTCTCCTCTCCTTCTCCTCTCTTCTCTCTTCCTCTCCTTCTTCCTCTTCTCTCCTCCCTCTTCTTCCTCTTCTCTCCTCTCTCTCCTTCTCTCCTTCTCTCCTCTCTCCTTCTCCTCTTCTCTCCTCTCTCCTCCTTCTCTCCTCCTCTTCTCTCTCCTCTCTTCTCCTCTCCTCTCCTCTCTTCTCCTCTTCTCTCCTTCTCTCTTCTCCTCTTCTTCTCTCCTCTCCTCTCTCTTCCTCTTCTCCTTCTCTTCTCCTCCTCTCTCCTCTCCTCTTCTTTCTCTTCTCCTCTTTCTCTCTCCTCTTCCTCTCTTCTCTCTTCTCTCCTCCCTCTTCTTCTCTCTTCTCCTCTCCTTCTCTCTTCCTCCTCCTTTCTCCTCTCTTCCTCTCCTCTCTTCTCCTCCTCTTCTCTCCTTCTCTCTCTTCCTCCTCTCCTCTCCTTCTCCTCCCTCTCTCTCCTTCTCTCTTCCTCTCCTCTCCTTCTCCTTCTTCCTCTCTCCTTCCTCTCTCCTCTCTTCTCCTCTCTCCTCTTCTCCTCTCCTTCTCTCCTTCTCCTCTTCTTCTCCCTCTCCTCTCTCCTCTCTCCTTCTCTCCTTCCTCTTCTCTCTCTTCCTCCTCTCTCTTCCTCTCCTTCTCTTCTTCTCCCCTCCTCTCCCTTCCTTCTCTCTTCTTCCTCTTCTCTTCTCCTTCCTCTCCTCTCCTCCTCTCTCTCTCCTCTTCTCCTCTTCCTCTTCCTCCTTCTCTCTCTCTCTTCCTCTTCTCCCTCCTCTCTCTCTTCTCCTCTTCTCTCCTCTTTCTCTCTTCTTCTCCTTCTCCTCTTCCTCTCTTCTCTCTCCTCTCCCTTCCTTCTCCCTCTCCTCTTCTCTTCTCCTCTTCTCTCTTCTCTTCCCTCCTCTCTCCTCTCTCTCTCTTCTCTTCTCTCTCCTTCTTCCTCCTCCTCTCTTCTCTTCCTTTCTCTCTTCCTCTCTCTCTCTCCTCTTCCTTCTCCTCTTCTCCTCTCCTTCTCCTCCTCTCTTCTCCTCTCTCTTTCCTCCTCCTCTCCTCTCTCTCCTCTTCTCCTCCTCTTCTCCTTTCTCTCTCCTCCTTCCTCTCCTCTTCCCTTCTCTCTCTTTCCTCTCTCCTCTCCTCTCCCTCTCCTCTCTCTTCTCTCCTCTCTCCCTCTCTCTTCCTCTCCTCTTCTCTCTCTTCCTCTCCCTCCTCTCTCCTTCTCTCCTCTTCTCTCTCTTCCTCCTCTCTCCTTCTTCTCCTCTCTCTCCTCCTCTCTCCTCTCTCTTCCTCTCCTTCCTTCTCTTCCCTCCTCTCTCTTCTCCTCTCCTTCTCTCCCTCTCTCTCCTCTTCTCTCCTCTCCTCTTCTCTCTCCTCTCTTCTCCTCCTCTTCCTCTCTCTCTTCCTCTTCTCTCTCCTCTTCTCTCCTCCTCTCCTCTCTCTCTCCTCCTCTCTCCTTCTCTCTCCCTCCTCTCTCTTCCCTCTTCTCTCCTCTCCTCCCTCTCTTCTCTCCTCCCTCTCTCCTCTTCTCCTCCTCTCTCCTCTTCTCTCTTCTCCCTCTCCCTCTCTCTTCTCTCCTTCCTCTCTCTTCCTCTCCTCCTCTCTTCCCTCTCTCCTTCTCTCCTCTCTTCCTTCTCTCCTCTCTTCCCTCTTCTCTCTCCCTCTTCTCCTCTCCTCCTTCCCTCTCTCCTCTCCTCTCTTCTCTCTTCCTCCTCTCCCTCCCTCCTTCTCCTCTCCCTCCTCTTCTCCTCCTCTCTTCCCTCCTTCTCCTCTCTCTCCTCCTCTTCTCTCCTCTCCTCTCCTCTCCTCTCTTCTCCTTCTCTCTCCCTCTCCTTCTCCTCCTCTCTCCTTCTCTCCTCCCTCTCTCTTCTTCTCCTCCTCTCCTTCTCCCTCTCCTCTTCTCTCTCTCCCTCTCCTCCTCCTCTCTCTTCCCTCTTCCTCTCTCCTCCTCTTCTCCTCTCTTCTCCTCCTCTCCTCCTCTCCTTCTCTCTTCTCCTCCTCTCTCCTTCTCCTCCTCTCCTTCTCCTCTCTTCCTCTCCTCTCCTCTCCTCTCCTTCCCTTCTCTCCTTCTCTTCTCCCCTCTCTTCTTCCTCTTCTCTCCTTCTCCTCTCTCTCTTCTCTCCTCTCTCTTCCTCTTCCTCCTCTCTCTTCTCTCCCTCTCTCCCTCCTCCCTCTCTTCCTCTCTCCTCTCTTCTCTCTCTTCTCCTCTCTCCTCCTCTCTTTCCTCTCTCTCCTCCTCTCTTCTCCTCTCCTTCTCCTTCTCCCTCTCCTCCTCTTCCTCTCCTCTCTCCTCCTCTTCTCTCCTCTCTCTCTCCTCTCTCTTCTCCCTCTCCTCTCCTTCTCTCCTCTCCCCTCTCCTCTCTCCTTCTTCCTCCTCTCCTCTTCTCTTCTCCCTCTCCTCTCTCTTCTCTCCTCTTCTCTCCCTCCTCTTCCTCTCTTCCTCTCCCTTCCCTCTCTTCTCTCCTCTCCTCTTCTCTCCTTCTCTCCCTCTCTCTTCTCCTCTCCTTCCTCCTCCTCTTCTCTTCCTCTCTCCTCTCTTCTCTCCTCTCTCTCTTCCTCCTCTTCTTCCTCCTCTCCCTCTCCTTCTCTCCCTCTCTTCTCCTCTCCTCCTCTCCTTCTCTCTCCTCCTCTCCTCCTCTTCTCTTCCTCTTCTCTCCTTCTCCTCTCCCTCCTTCTCTCTTCTCCTCTTCTCTCCTCTCTTCCTCCCTCTCTCCTCTCTCTCTTCCTCCTCTCCTTCTCTCTCTTCTCCTCTTCCTCTCTCCTCCTTCTTCTCTCCTTCTCTCTCTTCCTCTCCTCTTCTCTCTCCTCCTTCTCTCTCTCTCCCTCTCTCTTCTCCCTCTTCTCTCTCCTCTTCTTCCTCCTCTCTCTCTCCTCTCCTCCTTCTCCTCTCTTCTCTTCTCCTCTTCCTCTTCTCTCCTCTCCTCCTCTCTTCTCCTCTCATCTTCCCTCCTCTCCTTCTCTTCCTTCTCCTCTTCTCTCCTCCTCTTCCTCTCTCCTCTCTTCCTCTCCTCCTCTCCTCCTCCCTTCTCCTTCTCTCTCCTCTCCTCTTCCTTCTCTCTTCCTCTCTCTCCTCCTTTCTCCTCCCTCTCTCCTCCTCTCTTCCTCTCTCTCCTTCCTCTCCTCTTCCTCTCTCCTTCCTCTCCTCTCCTTCCTTCTCTCTCCTTCCCTCTCTCTCCTCTTCCTCTCTCCTCTTCCTCCTCTCCTCCCTCTCCTCTTCCTCCTCTCTCCTCCCTCTTCCTCCCTCTCTCTTCTCTTCCTCCTCTCCTTCTCTCCTCTCCTCTTCCCTCTCCTCCTCTTCTTCTCTCCTCCTCTCCTCTTCTCCTCCTTCTCTCCTTCCTCCTTTCTCTCCTCTCTCTCCTCCCTCTCTCCTCCTCTCCTTCCCTCTCCCCCTCACTCTCCTCCCTCCTCCTCCTCTTTCCTCTTCTCCTTCTTCTCCCTCCTTCCCTCTCTCCCCCCCCTTCCCCCTCCTTCCCCTCTTCCCTCTCCTCCCTCCCTCTCTCCCCTCTTGCTGTACTGAAACGGGACGTACGAGGAGTCCGACACAAGAAAACCAAAAACTCTGGAGTCTCTCGTCCCCTCCCCCATGTTTTTTTTCTTTCCTTTTTCTTTCTCCTTCCCTCTTCCTTCTTCCTTCTCGCTCTCTTTTCCCCCCATTACTGAAGGGACGTTGTTAGAGGCGTGCTGTAGTTAGGGTAGTTAGGAGGGGGAGGGGTGTTGATGGGAGGTGTATTGGGGGTGTGATATGATTGTTCATGTGCGGATTGGTGTGTGCGGGTATGGTATGGTGGGTAGGGGTGGGGGGGGGGTGCGGGGTACGTACAACAACCCAGAGACACACACAGACAACAAAAAAAACATAAAGACAGGCCAACTACAGAACTAACACGGAAAAGAACGAAACACAATCCCTCCTCCTTCTTACTGTACCATCTCTTCTATCCACACACACAGCCACACACACTACACACACTAAGGACAAAACAAAATCCCGATCGCTGAAAATGTGACAAAAAACAAACTCAACCTGGAGCAATTTTTTTTTTTTTCTGGGGCTTTCTTTTGTTCTTATATTTTTAAACTTTCACCTCCTGCCGAGCTACCTGGATACCATGGCCCTGCCTACTGGACCAGACCAGGATCAAGGGCAAAAGTCCTCCATAACACCTCCCCCGCTTCTCCTGCCCTCCCCTCGTCCCCCGCCCCTCCCTCCCCCTGACCCCTCCCCCGCCTCCCCCCCCCCCGTCCCCTCTTCCGCCCTCCCCCACCCCCCCTCCTCCACCCCCCCCCCTCCCCTCCCCTCCCCTCCTCCCTGAACCCCACACTCCCCCCCCCCCCCCTCACCCCTCTTCGCTCCATCTCCCCCCTCGCTCATCTCCTCCCTCCCCTCCCCCCCCTCTCCCCCCCCCCTCCCACCTCCCCCCCCCCCCCCCCCCCCCCTCCCCCCGCACCCTCCCCCCATCTCCCCTCTCCTCTCCCCTCTCCATCCCCTCCTCCCCTCACTCCCCCCCCCCCTCGCTCTCCCTCCACCCTCCCATCCCCCCTCCTTCTCCTCGCCCCCTCTCTCTCCGTCCCCCCCTACTCTCCCTCCTCCCCTCCTCCTCCCCCCCTCTCTCCTTCTCTCCCCCCCCCCCCCCCCCCCTCTCCTCCCTCCCTCACCTCCTCTCAATCTCTCCCCCCTCTCTCCCCCCCCCCCCCCGGCCACAGGTAAGTAAGTGAGCCACACCCTAAATTTTACCTGTCTGGTACAGTGAAGCTCGGAGGTAAGGTGGGGAAAGGGGAGGGGAAAGGAGGGGGGAAGAGAGGAGGAGAGGGTGAGAGGGGGAGGGGAGAGAATGGGGGGGAGGAGGGGGAGGGGATTCAGTGGAGTTAATCCGCTTTTAGATGTAATCCCTTTAAATTGACCCAAACCTGAGAGGAAATTTAAGGGAGATTAATCCACCTCCAACTCCCTTTAAATTAACCCCTTCCTCCCTTAGACTCCCTGTGAACGAGACTTTGCCTGTCGACTGTACCTGAAATTTATACCTGCATTTTCCCAATCAACTTTCTGAATTCTGAATATGTTTACCTGTTGTCGAGTAAAGGGTAATCAAACTATTCGTCTGTTTGTCAGTTTTGTAACCTAAACATTCACGCTGTACCTGTATTATGCACCTGAATTTACACCTGAATGTCCTAATTAACTTCATTTTTAAATTGGTGCTAATTACAGGTGTGGTTTTCATTCTTCATCTCAAATATTTAACTATTTTACCTGTCTACTTGTGTAATTAATAACGTGTACTGCTGGACAATCTACCTGGCGTGTACCTCGAGTTGATTACAGGTAACTTTCAACCCCATCAACACAAACACCTATAATTCAATTTACCGTCAACCCCAGATGATTTACCTGTCTTTACCTGTAATTGATCACGGGAATTCCTACCTGTGTATTCAATCATCAACTGGCTGTAGCTTTTAATCAACCCAGTGTGAACCTACATCAATTTTTACCCGATATTTAGGAGTCGCTCATCACCAGGTGGGGGGGGGGGGGGGGGGTGGTAGAAGGAAGGGTGGGGGAGGGGGTGTTCCCTACCTGGCCATTCAAACATCGATCCATCTATTGCGTAACTCAGTCAACTGGCGCCCCCCCCCCCCTTTCCCTACAGCCACCACCTAACTCAATCTTAACTTTCCCACAGGACTGAGACTTTGAGGTGACCATTGTACTGCCCCCCCCCCCCCCCACCTTTCTCTTTCCTCTCCTTCTACCCCTCCCTCCCTCTGACCCCCCCCTCTTCTCTTCCCTCCCTTTAAACCACATTCTCCCTACCCTTCGCTCCCCTTAACCCATTCACCTTCTCCCCCCCTCCCCAACAGAACACAGACCAGTTGCTATAAATTCTTTAACATAACCTGGAATTATTCCCTGTCGTGTCCTGCTCCTGACTCCGGTTAATACACACATCTCGTCTATACAACCCGGAACACCCCTCCACTTCACCCTACACCCTCCACACCTGAGTTTAGACCCCCCAGGTGAGCGACACTGCCCTATTACAAGTGGGTGTGAGACCTGGGTATCATTAAAGAGGGTAGGCGTTTATAAGGGCTGAATCTCACCTTCCGGGGTATGGCTAA
>CAUDMG010003061.1:15000-27500 GCA_958450375.1 Homarus gammarus
CTCTCACACACCCATCACCGCTGGAATATAACTACCACTATCACCATTCCTACTGAACGACTGTTAGCTACTACAACTATCACTACTACCATTTGCACTCACCACCACAATCATCAAAATCTACCACTATTATTAGCAGGGTGGATCCTTTGCTACAACTATATCCATTACCACAATTACCAGCAACAACCACCATTCTTACCTGCGGATTATTACCACAACTACCACTAACCCCCCAATCTATCACCACAATCACTCACACTACCACTATTCTCACCTGGGAACTGATACAATAACTACCACCACCTTCACCCATCATTGGAAACTCCTGCCTCCCCTTCCCCATCACGCCCCCATTACCTGAAAACCTCCCCTCCCCTTCCCCCATCAATACAAAAAACCACCTCCTCTTCCCTTCTTTCCCATTACCCCCCCATCCCATACCCTCCACCCCCCCAGCCACCCATCACCCCACATGAAGACCGCCTCCGTCACTTATATTGGACCAGGTATCTAAAAGTCATCTCTGCTCGTCAAATTCTTCTTAGGACCGAGGGCCAGGTGCAGGGAGACATGCCAGGGATCCAGGGCCAGGCGAGGAAGACAGGGCCAGGCGAGGAAGACAGGGCCAGGCAAGGAGGACAGGGCCACCATTAGAAGAACTCACTTCCTTCAGGTTTGCATCCAGTCCACCGCCTGACGATGATGCAACAGCTACACCGATACTCTCATGCCGACGGGAGGGGTTGTAATGGGGTGGGGGGTTGTAATGGGGTGGAGGGGGATTGTAATGGGGTGGAGGGGGGTTGTAATGGGGTGGAGGGGGGTTGTAATGGGGTGGAGGGGGTTGTAATGGGGTGGGGGAAGGGGTAATTGGGGTAAGGAGGGGTAAAGTGAGGATAGTGGTAGTGGGGAGGGGGAGGGTGAGGGTGTAATGAAAGGCTAGGGGTAGTGACAAGCTAGGGTAATGGCAGAGAAGTACCAAAACACAAACATCATAAGAAAGTACCAGATTGAGGGCAATGGAAAGTGGCACAGCAGCAGATTGGGAGTAATGACAGAAGGGGAAAGTGTCCAAAAACGCAAGTACTCAACCGACATAAGGTAGAATCACCGCTTTCTCGTAAGACCACAAGACGTATTATAGGATTTTCTTAACGTCCCCTACGTCTTAAGCCAATCCCCAGACTCTTACAAAGAAAAAAAAAGTCGTAAGATTGATATTTCTCGTAAGTGAAGACACAACCCTGTACTTAACTGGTTGACTTAAGATATGAAAAGAATACCCCACATACACTACCCCCCCCACACATACACTCCCCCCACACACACACTACCCCCCACACATACACTCCCCCCCACACACACTACCCCCCACACATACACTCCCCCTCCCCCACACATACACTACCCCCCCACACATACACTCCCCCCCACACACTACCCCCCACACATACACTCCCCCTCCCCCCCACACACACACTACCCCCCCCCCCCAATACCCAGAGCCACCTACTTAAAATAATCACAAAACTGTCACAAAATTTACACAATACACAACTCAGGACCTTTATTCATCCTTCACAGTTTGTACAGCTGGGGATAATATATCTTCCCCCTGCCCCCCCCCCCCCCGCCCCCCCCCGCCACCCCACACTCGAGGGAAAAAAACTTACAAAAGGAAAATAAAAGAATAAAAAAAATAACTAAGAAAGAAAATAAGACAAATGAATATAAATAAATTAATAAACGAAATAAAATGACCTAAAAAAAAATAAAAATACAAAAATAAATAAAAATAAAAATGCAAAAATATGATAAAAAATACATAAAAAATTAAATAAATAAATAAAAACAACAATGGAAAATAAAGTAAATAAAAAAAAACTACTAAAAAAAACGAGAAAAAGAAAAGGAATAATAAATTGCCTACAGAAGCTGATGACGTCTGCCGGCCTTGACGAGTAAACCAGGCAAGAGTGTGTCATCCCCGGCCGTCCAGTAAGGCTCTGAATCCTATAGTTTTACAGGGTGGAATGAGCCTTAACTACAGGTGCTCAAGGTGTTTGTTTATGACTCACGGCAGGCACACAGTCGGCCCAGGTCTGAAAGGTTAGTGTTGTTGTTGTTGTTGTTGTTGTTTGGTGGTGGTGGCAGCGGTGGGATTGCACTGCATATCTGTCTTTCTCTCTCGTACGTACATCTGTGTGTGTGTGTGTGTGTGTGTGTGTGTGTGCCATTTGTTGCATGTGTGTGCCACTGTTGTATGTCTTGCTGTGTGTGTGTGTACCATCATTGCATGTACGTCTCAGTTGCACGTCTTGCTGTGTGTGTGTGTGTGTCTTCGTGTCTACCTGTTCACCAGTAATACTCATCACAAAGACATCAATCTCTCACACACACGAGGATATTTAAATACGCACATAACAGACCAGGTTAATTAAGGTGCATAACAGATCTTAATTACGTATATAAAACGAGATGCTAATTACGCACATAACTGATGACGCACACATACGCATGTCGGAGTTTACACACACACACACACATCTTTAATTCATAACGTGTGTGTGTGTGTGTGTGTGTGTGTGTGTGTGTGTGTGTTACCTATAATAAGTAACTAAACAATAGGAGATATTTACATAATACATCTCAAGGTAACATTGTTAATTACGTGGTGGTGATAATGGTGACGTATGGTGATTGATGGGGGTGATGAATGATGGTGACAGTGATGAATGGTGGTGATGCTACGGAGGTGAGAGATGATGATGATGATGACGTGGGCAATTACCCCCTCACCCATACCCCCACGTTAGCCAATGAGAAGTCACCAAAAACCTCAACCAATCACATACACCTCTATACCACCACACGTCAACCAATCCACCCTCCAACCACACCCAACCACCCAACAACCACCATCACACACCAACCCATCTGACCCCCCCCCCCCCCCTCCCACCTGACTGTCGCCCGTGACAAAATGTAAACAAAGATGGCAGCGTTGGCGGGACTTGAAGGCATTGTTATTGTTTTGTTTTGCCAGACAGACAGACAGTCAGTCAGCCAACACCTTCTGTCATGCTAAGTGGAGCTCCTAACGACCCCACTGTCTTAACTACCTCGTTAAAAGATGGAATTCTGGACGTATAAATAGCAAGAGCTGATGGAATGATTCATGGGTGGGAGGAAGAGAGGAAGAGCAGAGGGAGGAGGAGAAAAAATGAGGGCGATTGAGGGAGAAAAAGATAGGTGGAGAGAGAGAGAGAGAGAGAGAGAGAGAGAGAGAGAGAGAGAGAGAGAGAGAGAGAGAGAGAGAGAGAGAGAGAGACACTTCAGTAGGCTATTAAAAGACCCTAAGGTCCTCCATTGTTCGCTCCAAAACATCAAGAGTTCACCTCACATTGTCCACGAGACATGGCACTACACTGGCACCATAAACAAACAACAACTCACCCTGGCACTATCCCCACCCCTTGAGTGCCGCATTACCTGGCACTTTCCACAGGTACATTATCACCCCCTCTCCTCTACTAGCCCCCACTATCACCCCAACTAGCCCCTGCCATCACCCCAACTAGCCCACGCCATCACCCCTACACACACACACACACTTGGTATACATTAACTTAATCTATCTTAATTCAGAATCAATTTTCCTGGTTAATTTTTCCAGGTGTGTTAATATTTCCACTAATATATACGTATATATTTTGGTTTTATAGTGAAGAGAAAGTTTTAGAGCTAAGTAGTGTGTGTGTGTGTGTGTGTGTGTGTGTGTGTGTGTGTGAGGACGATAAATTACTGAGAAAACATACAAACTTAGACACAGACACTGACTCACACACACGCGCGACTGAATAACCGTAATGCAAGTTCACGGAAACTCCCACATAGTGACTCCCCCCCCCCCCACAACCACACCCTCCCCGCCCACAACCACACCCTAATGCTAGCTACCTGAGGAGTTAGGTTAGGTTAAATTGGATTAGGTCAGGTTAGGTTAGGTCAGATTAGGTTAGGTTAGGTTAGGTCAGATTAGGTTAGGTCAGATTAGGTTAGGTTAGGTCAGATTAGGTTAGGTCAGGTTAGGTTAGGTCAGATTAGGTTAGAGTAGGTCAGGTTAGGTCAGGTCAGATTAGGTTAGGTCAGATTAGGTTAGGTTAGGTCAGATTAGGTTAGGTTAGGTCAGATTAGGTTAGGTTAGGTTAGGTCAGATTAGGTTAGGTTAGGTCAGATTAGGTTAGGTCAGATTAGGTTAGGTCAGATTAGGTTAGGTTAGGTTAGGTCAGATTAGGTTAGGTTAGGTTAGGTCAGATTAGGTTAGGTTAGGTTAGGTCAGATTAGGTCAGGTTAGGTTAGGTCAGATTAGGTTAGGTTAGGTCAGATTAGGTTAGGTTAGGTCATATTAGGTTAGGTTAGGTTAGGTCATATTAGGTTAGGTTAGGTTAGGTTAGGTTAGGTTAGTTTTATCTTAAGGTGAAATAAACTAGGGTGTCTAATCTTCATGTGATCCCTTAGTTTACTTATGGCATAAATTTATATATATATAACAAAAAAGACCATCACGAAGTTTACATACATACATACACGCACATACATACATACATACACACACATACTGTACATACACACATATACATACATTCATTACACACAAACACACACACACACATACACTTACATACAGTACATACACAAATTCGTATACCAATGTACACAATAGGTATTTTAGTTCAACGTACATGGCGGGGGGGGAGGGGGGGAGGGGGGAGGGGGGGGGGGGGGGGAAGGGGTATTGTCATGGGCATAGTGAGGGGGGAGTATTGTATTGCACGGCCGTATGTACTGACAAAAATAAATATTGTCATTTTTATTTGTATATCTGGTAATACTGTTCCCCATCAAAGCCACTGTGTTGTTGGTAACGGTGGTGGGGGGGGGGGGGGGGGGGAGGGGGGAGAAGGGGGGTGGGAGAAGGGGGGGTGGGAGGGAAGGGTGGGTGTGGGGAGAAGGGGGGGGAGGGGAGAAGGGGGGTGGGAGAAGGGGGGTGTGACGGGAGAGTGGGTGTGGGGAGAAGGGGGGAGGGAGGGAGGGGTGGGGAGGGGAGAAGGGGGGTGGGGGGGGGAGGGTAGGAGAGGGGGGGGCAGTGTGTGTATGTGTGGAGGGGGATGGATAATAGGTGTTCTGGTCAATGTATGCTATGGAAATCAATTAGGTTCTGTCTGTATGTCAATCAGATTGGTATATGTGACAATCAGGTTTTCCAATTCATCTTCTATATGCCAATCAGATTAGATTTTCTTTTATTTGCCAATCAGGTCGGATTTTCTTGTGTATATCAATCACATTCCTCTACCCAAACCGATCAGACTCTCCCACATAAACCAATCAGATTATACTACCCAAACCAATCAGATTACCCCACTAACAGTCTGATAAATACACCGAAAACAAGATAAACCTAACCTAACCTAACCTAACCATACAGCAGTGTACAAGACAGTTGGTTAATAGTGTTCAATAACTCCTAAGTCTATATACTGTTATACATTTCCTCATTTCCTTCATTAATAATTATGTAAGTTATTCATTTTTTTCTGTCCATGTGATTTATTAATGTTTTCTATTGTTATTATTTGAGTTATTAAATATTTATTGTGTGAATTATTACCAAAACACACACACACACACACACACACACACACACACACACACACACACACACACACACACACCATACCTGAGAGATTAGACCATACAGGTAATCAAGGTACACCTGTTCTAATGAATACACCTGTCAATCCGTGGATACATACATACCTGTCCTCTTAATGGGTACACCTGTTCTCCCATGGCTACACACACCTGTCTCGAGCACATACCTGAAACACAGATGTAGTATTGTTAGTCACACACCTGACTATATTATATACATGTGAAAGGTAAATACAGGTAATTAGGCTCTTAGATTAGACAGATCATGTTATACATTACATACAGCCATCCATACCTAGGGCCTATATAGACAGATAGATGGATAGAGAGAGAGAGAGAGAGAGAGAGAGAGAGAGAGAGAGAGAGAGAGAGAGAGAGAGAGAGAGAGAGAGAGAGAGAGAGAGAGAGAGAGAGAGAGACCAATATCAATGTACACGTCACACAATGATGGCTTATATGACAACTATGAGAGATGGACCATCACGCACACACACACACGCACACGCACACACACACACACACACCAATATTGCAGTGCTACCCAGTTATATATTTCAGCCACTCTATCTATCTATATACGGAGGGAGAGAGAGAAAGAGAAGAGGAGAGAGAGAGAGAGAGAGAGAGAGAGAGAGAGAGAGAGAGAGAGAGAGAGAGAGAGAGAGAGAGAGAGAGAGAGAGAGTGTAAGAAAGAGATAAAGAGTAAAAGAGAAAGACATAATTAAGAAAAAGGAATAATGAACAAAACACAAGAACACAACAATAATAACAACAACAATAATAATAATAATAATAATAATAATAATAATAATAAAAAATTTCTTACACAAAATGAAATACTCTAAACCTTTATCCCCCCCCCCCTCCCCCCCCACCAAAAATGCACCCTCTACCCCCTACCAACACCCCCTCCTTCAACCAACTAACCCCCCCCCCCCTACCAACAACAGCTACACACGAACACAAAAATAGCCCACAACTTGTTTTACATCGCTAACAACAACAACAACAACAAAACGACAACAACAATAGTATTAGTCGGAAAAAATAGACCATTACCCACAATGCAACAACAACAACAATAATAATAGAATATAATTACCTAAAACACCTGTAATTATCATCATTATCATCAAAATAATCAAGAACAAAAAGTAACTTAAACTCACCTGTCAATAAGTTACTTAAAAAGAGCCATAAGTACTTAAGTATGACACAGGTGTTACAATGGTTACTTAAATACAGTACCTGAGTAGAGTGTAATGCTCTTACTGCAGGTGGTGCGTGTGTGTGTGTGTGTGTGTGTGTGTGTGTGTGTGTGTGTGTGTGTGTGTGCACTTAGACTCTTTCTCTCTCATATGCATTAAGGCAATTAGTCATTCTCTCTATCTTTCTTTCACACACACACACACACACACACACACACACACACACACACACACACACCCAGTCTCACTCACTCACTGCCATAGCAAATTATATTCCATTAATCTAGCAGCCTCCCTCTCCTCCCCCACTCGTCATCCCTCTCTTTATTCTCTCCCTTCCCCCTTTTCCCCAACCTCTCCTTCTCACCCTTACTCTTCCACTCCCCCCACTCCATTTCTTCCCTCTCATTCTCAATCTCCCACTGTCTCTCTTTTTCTTCTCCTCTCCCACTTTCCTCTCTCTATCTTCTCCTCTCCCACCCTCTCATCCCTTTCTCAACCTCCCCCTCCTTCCCACTCCCCCTCTCCACCAACCTCCCCAATGCACACAGCACAGAGAGGGCAATTACTGTACCACTCTGTGTTATACGAAGGAAAGAACCCATGAGTGTCCTCTGATAGTGCGTGTGTATGTGTGTGTGTATGTGTGTGTATGTGTGTGTATGTGTGTGTGTGTGTGTGTGTGTGTAGGAGAATACAAGAAAGCCATTTAAACCTTTTCGACTACACAGATTCTTGTCGTAAAAAAGGTGAAGAGACATCAGGTGTAGGTGAAGGTGTAGTTACCTGGCTGTCAACAACTCACCTGGTGGCCGGGGGAAGAAAACACACACACACACACACACACACACGTCTGGGAGATTAATGGCGTGTTTTTTATGGTTTAATGGACCACTCACATACACTTACATATAAATCCTCGTAAAAACACCTACACACACACACACACACACACAGACCCAACACCCACAATATATACACAGTCACCTGGTAGCGAGACGACAGGTGTAAGAAAAAAAATAAATAAAAAATAATAAAAAAATAGTAAAAAATAAATAAAAAATAAAATAATAATAAGTATACCTGGAGATTTGTGCCTCTCACCTGGTGCATATTAAGCCACACGTGAGATTATGATCGACAGGTAGGAGGGTTAATTAGACGCAGGTAGGTGAATTACACAGGTGAGTTAGACACAGGTAGAGAGATAAAAGTAGAATTAATTAGACACAGGAAAATAAGACATGGACAAGTTAACTACACAGATAAGGTAGTTGATTAGTAACAGGTAAGTTAATTAGACATAAGTAGGAGTTAATTAGTCACAGGTAGGTGAAGCAATTAGCCATAGGTAGAGAGTTAGAAGTAGGAGGATTAACTAGACACAAGCAAGAGGTAATTAGAGGTAGGGAAATTAATTAGACACAGGTAAGAGAGAGAGAAAGACTTAGAGCATTTAGAAACACGAAATGAAAGTGAATTAGAGAAAGTTGGGAAAAGGGGGGGGGCAGTTTAGAAAGGGTGGGTGACAGGTAGCCAACCAAGGAGACGAGAGGGGCAGTTTAAGACCGTAACCATGGGAGGGGGAGATGAGAGGGGGGGAGGGGAAGGAGAGGGAAGGGAGGGGAGGGGTGATGGGAGGGAGAGTTAGTCGAGCACAGCCAATTGTTGCTATGCTTCATCTGTTCCATTCCCTTTCCTTTCCCTCTCCTCCTCTTCCTCCTTGGGTCATCCTGGGGGAGGGGGGATGGGCAGAGATGAAAGAGAAAGGGATGAAAGGAAGGAGGAAGAGGAGAGGAATAAAGAGGAATAGAAGAGAAGAGGAACAAGAAATAAATAATCCACGAAAATACGAAAACGAAGAAGAATAAAAAGAAGAAAATTATCAAAAGGCATAAAGGATCAAAGAGAACAACACACAAGACCTAAGCAAAACATCCAAACAAAAGACCTGTCAAAAGAAGAAAGTCAAGAGTTAAGAAATAAAAAAAAAGTAGCCCGATAAAGAAGACACAAAAGGAGGAGGAGGAGGAGGAATAATAAAAGAGATAATTAAAACTCTTGAGAGATAAACAGAATAAACATAAGAGAATAAACAAAAATAAACATGATTTATTCCTTAAAAAAACACCGTAAATAAAAATAAAACAATATTAAACTATAAAACGAAATTAAACCCAAGTAGGACAAGACCTCTGGAGACACGTACGTACACACACACACACACACGTACACAAAAGCCTATTCTGGTGTACACAAACACACACTTGGCTGAAAAGAAAGGTTTGTCACTGAACAATTTAAAGTCTCTTGCCTGAAATACTGTAGCTAAGTGTGTTAAGAATGCCCACCCCCCCCCCCCCCCTTGAGGCACTCCTTGTTCACACACACACCCACGCCCACGCCCACCACCAAAACCACCCACTCACCACCATCCTTCACCACCACCACCATCCTTCACCACCACCACCATCCTTCATCACCACCACCATCCTTCACCACCACCACCACCACCCTTCACCACCACCATCACCATCCTTCACCACTACCACCCTCCTTCATCACCACCACCATCCTTCATCACCACCACCATCCTTCACCACCACCACCGTCCTTCATCCCCACACCCTTACCCCACACCATCCTTCACACCACCACCCCCTTCACCACCACCACCATCCTTCACCACACCACCACCTTCATCCCACCACCACCCTTCATCACCACCACCATCCTTCACCACCACCACCACCCTTCACCACCACCACCATCCTTCACCACCACCACCACCCTTCACCACCACCACCATCCTTCACCACCACCACCCTTCACCACCACCACCACCATCCTTCACCACCACCACCCTTCACCACCACCACCATCCTTCACCACCACCACCACCATCCTTCACCACCACCATCCTTCATCACCACCACCACCCTTCACCACCACCACCACCCTTCACCACCACCACCCTTCACCACCACCACCCTTCACCACCACTCCTCGGGTCCTTTAATATGTACACCTCGTACCGCCTCACTTGTCTGGCCAGTTTCTTCCTCAGTCTCTTATTTCTTTTTGAACATTTTACCCGATTTTTTTTATTTTTTACCTAATCCCTGAAAAAATTTTACCCTATTTTTTTTTACATTTCCCTATTTCTTTGACCATTTACCCTATTTCTTTGACCATCTCCCCATTTTTACCTGGACACATTCTGAGAGACTAGCATTGGCGAACGTCTGGGTAATAGTGAACGAATCGATGTTGATCACATTGAACCCTGAACGCCTGGATGAACGCACAGACCGAGAGAGAGAGAGAGAGAGAGAGAGAGAGAGAGAGAGAGAGAGAGAGAGAGAGAGAGAGAGAGAGAGAGAGAGAGAGTTATAATATACAGTAGTTTGAAAGTTAAAGGTTTTTGAGGGAGGCTCTAGGGAAAGTATATATATATATTTTTAGTATTTGTTTAGGAGGAGAGGAAGGAAGAGATATTATGCCGAGTGTTATAATGTGGGGGGATATTTTATACTTTATGTCTGTCTCTGTATGTCTGTCTTAATTACACTGAGGTAGAAAGTCATACTCATACTTGCTCACTTACACACACACACATACATACATACATACATACATACATACAGGAAGTTGAAGGTTCCGCTTTGCTAGATCCGACAAACTCAAGCATGACAAGTTCCGCGTTCCCCCTCTCTCTCTCTCCCTCCCTCCCTCTCTCTCCCTCCCCCTCTCTCTCCCTCCCTCCCTCTCTCTCTCTCTCCCCTCTCTAAGGTATAACTTCTAGGAGAGGGGATTAATTCTACCTTTGCCTCCCAGCGTCACAAGTAATTAATTCCAATAGTCTTCCATAATAAATTATACAACATTAAAATGACTTAGAATCCAATACTTTATGATTTTTATGAGAGAGAGAGAGAGAGAGAGAGAGAGAGAGAGAGAGAGAGAGAGAGAGAGAGAGAGAGAGAGAGAGAGAGAGAGAGAGAGAGGCTAAGAAATAAAGAAAATAAATGGAGACTAAGTGTGTGTCTGTACGTGTGTGTGTGTGTGTGTGTGTGTGTGTGTGTGTGTGTGTGTGTGTGTGTGTGTGTGTGTGCACGTGTGTCTTTGTAAGTGCGCATGTGTGCGTCTGTGTACGTGTGCGATTTGTATGTGCGTATGTGCGTATGTGTGTGGTTTCCTTCTAAACACCCAATCAGAGGCGGTCAGGTTTCTCCCTTTGTGTAATGGAGGACTGAAATCCACTTTCTAGTACGCCCCCCCCCCTCAAACCCTTAGAAAAAGACAGCCCCCTCCCCCCCCCCCGTGTGTGTGTGTGTGCGAGAGAGTGAGTGTGTATGTGTGTGAGAGAGATAGTGTGTGTGTGTGTGTGTGTCCGACCTAGAGAAAAAAGCAAAGTGCGTTGCTAAGAGTGCGTCAGTGGCCCCCCTTTCCCCACAAACAAATAATAGTAATAACAAATAACATAAACAAATAAAAAATAAATAACAAATAAAAATAAATAAATAAAAATCCCAAGTTAAAAATTTCTTCCACAAGACTAAATTAACACGAATATAATTCTCAAAGTCTTACGATAAAAAAAAAAACACATTCCCACACACACACACACAGACACCATCTCTCACACACATAATTACAGTAACAGGAATGTATTTATCCACTTCACTCAATAAGTAACTTTACAGTGTGGATGGTGTGAGAACCTAACCTCACCCAACCTAACCTAACCTCACCCAACCAAACCAAACCAAACCTAACCCAACCAAACCTTAACCTAACTTAACCCAACCAAACCTAACCAAATCTAACCCAACCAAACCAAACCAAACCTAACCCAACCAAACCTTAACCTCACCCAACCAAACCTAACCCAATCTAACCCAACCAAACCTTAACCTAACCTAACCCAACCAAACCTTAACCTAACTTAACCCAACCAAACCTAACCAAATCTAACCCAACCAAACCTTAACCTAACCTAACCCAACCACATCTAACCCAACCAAACCTTAACCTAACTTAACCCAACCAAACCTAACCAAATCTAACCCAACCAAACCTTAACCTAACCAAACCAAACCTAACCCAGCCAAACCTAACCCAACCAAACCTAACCCAACCAAACCAAACCTTAACTCCAACCAACCAACCACAAACCAACCTACCTACCAACCTTAACCTAACCTAACCCAACCAAACCTAACCCAACCAAACCTTAACCTAACCCCACTTTACACTTCAACTGGAGAGAGAGATTGAATTTTTTCCCATACTTAAAAAAAATCACTGGAAGACTGTAACTAAATAACTCATTAAAACTACAAAAGGCGATTAAATTAAGTAACTCCATTGATGAATCTACAAAAAAGTGTAACTAAATAACTCAATTAAAAGTCATTAAGTAACTCCATTGATTAACCTTAAGAGAAATGTAACTAACTGACCGTCTTAAGTTAGGACACACGAATACCGCAGTTAAGGGTGTGTACCGTAGAGAGCTCGGGAGGGGTCAAGTACCGGGTGTAGATGTACCGGGAAAGAGGGGGGAGG